>BMAW01104111.1:1133496-1166715 GCA_019974015.1 Nephila pilipes
CATTCTTATTTTAAAAATTAAAAAAATGCATTCTTATTTTAAAAATTAGAGAAAAAACTGGTAGATTCAAAGCAGATACGCAAGAGAAGTTAAATTTCCAGCAATAGGATATCTGTTTAAATATTATATATTTTGTTTTACACGTAAAATAACATTATACATTAAATAATAACTGGAATTCAAGGAATCAAAATACTTAATCGAGTTGATTTTCAACACTCTCTCTGAAAATGTATAGTTCCATTTTTTTTAAATTTATGCTTTTTATGATGATAATGTACACGAGAAAATATTGAAGCCAGTTTTCTAATACTTAGTACGCATTTTTAAAGTGGAATATTGAAGATGCAACACATCTGTGTGGCACTGTGGGTAACAATCTACAGTATTTTAAAAATAATTAATTTAAAAATATAAGTATAAAAATGCGAATAAAATAAACCCTTCGCAACCAATACTTGTATACGAAATTCAATAAATAAATTTAAATATTATCAATTTTGAATTTCAGCTTCTGTCAGTTTTAAAGTACCACATATGTAACGTTGTTGTATTGTAGATATCATAATCTGATTGTTAACAGCTTTTTTTTTTAAATAAACAAATAATGCTTTAAGAACTTCATTTAATTGATTACAATCCCAATTTTACACGAATGAAAAGTTAATAGCGTTGTACATGATGAGGAGTTTCATTTTGTCAAAAATATTGCTAACAAGCTTCAAATGAAATATAAAAATGGAAATAATTAAAATTTCTCCCCAAAACACGAGATTACATTACTCTGTCCTGACGCAGCAAAGTACAATTTTAATTGTTTGAAAATAATTCATTCTCCTTTTAAGAGTCACGAATGACCTTTGTTCGAAACCAACATCTAATCTAAGAAAAATGGCGTCGTAGTGCGCAGAAGAATGTTGCGAATGAGAAAATGGGCTGGAAAAATAAAAAGAAGCGACAATGAGAATGAAGCTAACGATAATTAGGACCTTGTGGGGGAAGAAAAAGGAAAGGAGCGTTGGTAGATTTCGTGTGGGCACCTGACACACTTCTGACAACAAAAAATATTCGAACAATTGGTTGTAAATAACACAACTAAGAATTTTCCGTTCCATATCTGAGTGTTTGTCATCAGCTGATTTAGAAACAGATTAGTATCACTACCAACCTCTAGCTCAGGATAAGGAATTACTATAACGTCCCGATGTTATGAAATTTAATTTTTTCCATTCACACTTTTGAGAGATAAAAACATGTAAATGCTACACAATGTGAAACCGAAGAACTCTGTTACAAGGAATTTAACACCCACTAATGGAAATTTTTCTTTCTTCTCATTGTTTCTTTCTCTTATTGTATTTTACACCAGGTTATTTTAAGAGGTTTTCATAAATTACATCAATTCCAGTTAGAAAATTCTCATGTTGAGGAAAAAAACTCAGCGATCAAAATTCTAAATCTATTCTTCACGAAATCGATACAACTAACATTTGAACAACTATCAATTGTCAAACATAAGATATAAAACAAACAATTTTCTCTACTAGATCAGATAGTTCCAACCTTTCTCAGTCCACTTACCCCCAGGTGGATCCTTTCCTGCGCTCCCCTACAATTAAGAATTCTCCAGGCACAACCTCCCACACAATCTGTTTCACCCATTACGACTCCAAAAGCTTCTAAAAAATGGGTGCAACGAATTAAACTAAATGACCTATTTTTTCATTGTATAGTTTTTTTTTATTCTTGATGTAAACAAATTAACACAAAGATTTGGGGGAAAGAAAAATTAATAGGCTCACAAGTGTATAAATACAACCTGAAATCCGGAGCGGTGAAATTTGCTTCATATTTATTTTATAAGATTTTACATTGCTTCTATATTAAGTATAGGAGTAAAAAACTCCTATTCAACAAACTTCCTGCTATCAAACAACATATATTACATCATGGGGTTTTTAGAAAGTTCACTGTATTATAAACAAAGACGAGCCCAAAGACTTTCTGGGTTCACCATTTCGCTATTAAAGAGATTTTTCAGAGTGGTATCTGAAGCGAGGCTCGGCAATTTCTCTTTTCAGGAATCGACAACTGAAAACTTTAATATAAAAACCTCTTGCTACTTCTTAATATTCCCTTCAATAATTATAAATTATTTCGGGGTTTTTTTTTTTAGCTCTGAGGCTCCTATAATAATTTTCTTTTCCCGTACTTCCTATGGCTCTTCCACATATCCTTTGGGATACGCGTACCACTAGTTCAGTACCATTGTTCTAGATGATAAATCCAATTTTAAAAATAATCCGAGAACTTAAGCAAAAACCACGACAAACCACGATTTAACGTCAGCTGTGAATGGACGCAAACAGTGATGTCAAAGATTTTAAATAGTATGTAGTCCGGTGAATCACACTTTTTAGGCTCTTACGCCTTTTTTAACAATACAATACCTTAAAAATTTTACATCGAATAATATAACTACAATATCACGGATGTTATCAGGAAATTACTTTCGGTAGATGACAAAATGTCGAAGCAAGTGATACAGAATATACATCATCTGGAAAATATAGATGAAAACATTTTGAAACTGTATGGAGACATGTGCTCTCAACAAAATGTTCAAGAAAATGCGATGGATACATAAACTCTTCTAAAACATTTGATTGTTTACTAACATCACCCTTCGAAGTAACACGAAGACTATTGGTGACAGACCTCGGTCAAGTAACGAGGACGACATCTGAGCTGGCCCCTCCAACTTTCCATATCATGCCTTCGGGAATACATGAGATCCTGATTAGATTTAACGTCCTCAACTTGGCTACACGGTAGATTTTTAATGGCATCAGAACTCTAGCCTGCCACTCAATGGAAACAAAGCTAGCTGGTAGTTAGCAGCCATGACCATTAGGCTCCAATGAGCACTCTTTGTATTTGTAATGGTAATAATTTCCTACGATATTTTGTAACGTGGACTCAAGTGTGATATAAAACTGCACTAAAAATTGGGTCAAAAAGAAATATTCTATGAATTCCATCCTATCTAGAGGGAGTTGACTCTTGTAGTGTCTCTTTAAGAGTCATTTAATTATTTATGATGTATTCCGAAGTGCAGAGCTTCAAGGTACAACATTGAACCTAAAATGCATTCTATAGTTAGAACGAAAAAATAAACTTAGTTACAAGAATCGAACTTAACCAAAAATGATCTGTCGTCATAACTTAGTTTTTTTTTTACGCATTTATTTATAAATTTATCTAATTTCACATAACATTTCCCTGTTTTTAGCTAAAATTTAATTTATAAAATATGTCTATCTATTTAGAAGCATTAAATTAGCTATAATTTTAACTTCAAATTTCGATAGTTTTCTTAGAGGCAGCATAATAAAATTACAAAAAATGAAACTGTCATTATTTCAGCTAACCAGTTGCAAAAGAACCCAAGATTCAACACGCTATATATAAACATATTTTTTTTTTTTTTTTTTGAAATTAACATAATACAAGCTGAAGGTAACGTCTCTTTCTTTGAAATTTTAAAGAAAACCGACATTGCTATGATTATCTGAATCACAAATAGAACGCGTAAAATTATCAAAATTTAAAATAGAATATTTTGAAATGTTAAAATGCACCTTAATTGAATTAGATTTGAAAGGAAAGATTGAGAATTTTTAATATTGAAAGGTCGCCATTTTTGAAGTATGAAACACAAACCATTTATTTATTTAACCTGACTGCATTTTTGGCATATTTAAAGGAGACAGGGTTTTGATATTAGAGTGAAAAAATAACGTTGCTCTTTCATTATTTCCTCCTCTTTATAAAATTTTTGTAATAAAATATATATCCTGGGAATTTCCATCACAGCCAAGAAATTCGAATAAATTCCGTATAAAATCGCTATTTCTCTTCTCGGAAAATATTCAAAAAAGTATAGCGAATAAATTTTTTCGATTATAATTATTTGAATTATAAAACACATATCAAATATTTCTTTTGTTCTGAATTGAAAATACATTTGGCATTACGATCCTACTACAAAAAATTGAAAATTAAAAAATGTTTTTGTTTTCAACAAAATAAATTAAACTTTATGTATAATCTAAAGAGGTATTTTAGATGCAGTCCTTTTTAGCAGATGAACTCAATTTACATACACGATCTATGAATAAAATGTTTTCTCAAAATTATCCCTCCTGTCGGCTTTGAAATGTCGAACACAGAAAATTTTTGAATAATAAAAAGCAATATTTTCCGCTTACTTCTGTAGATCCAAAATAGTGCCGACACGTGTCACACTGGAGAGCCTGAAATGTTTCCTTAAGCCCCGGAGATGGTTCCTAGGAAAGGTTATTTAAATCACGCGTAACACTGCAAAACAAATTCGGAGTCATCAATTGTCTGGTGATGCTGCGAGGAAAAACGCGGTTAAAATTACGGTAATGAATTCGGCGACGGCGCGAATGAAGAAAAAAAAAAGTGTTTTGAGGCTGGAAAATGCGTCGATGTGACAAGATTTTCATTCCAAGCACCACGAGTTGCGCAGCCATCGGTCAACACAGCTGTTCGCCAAATTCTTTGCATTTTAAATGCGAAATGTATTTGCTTTCATGTGCGGTATCGAACGCAAAAGGCGGTAACGACTTATTTATGAGTTTCAAAAACTTATTTATGGTACAATTTTAGCCCCTTGAATACAATCAATCGCAAGTAAAGTGTTTGTTTTTTTTTCCAAACAAATTTATTTTCTTTTACGAAATTGACCAAATGAATTTTTTAATATAAATGGGAAAATAAATATTAAAAACGCATTTAGAATTCCTGCTCATTTATATTATTCGTTGAGTGATTGATAAATCGTTTTATTGACGTTACGTTTAGAAGCAACACCGAGGGCTATTGGCAACGGACCTCGTCATTTTGTATTACGGTAAAATGAAGAGGGTGATACCTGAGCTGGCACCTCACCTTCCTAACATTCCCATTATGCCAATATGAGGACTTTGATACCCGACAGGTTTAGCGTGCATTGGCTCCGATACACATTTGGTCGTTTGTGGCATTAGAACTTGAATCTACGACTGCATTGATTGATTTGGTTTAGTTTTATTAACGTCGCACTAGAAGTAACACGAGTTATTGGCGATGGACCTTGTAATATTGAACCTCGGTCAAGTGACGAGGATAACATTTGAGCTGGTACCCCCTCTCCTAACTTCCACACCACGCCAAAGAGCGGACTTTGGGCCGTGACAGATTTAACGTGTACACGGCGGGTCTTTAGTGGCATCAGGCTCGAACTCGCGACTCGATGAAATCCGCCAGAACGCGAGTCCGCGGCTGTGATCACTAGGCTATCGCTGGATTGACTGGATTGAAACAAAGCCAGATCATGAACTCATGATGATCAATCGGCTTCCGTGGCGACTACTATTCTTTGAAAAATCAACAAGAAAGCGAAAAATAGCCAAACTTTTGCATTTTTAACCACCTTTAACATTTTGCAGATAGTGCTCTGTTTGGCAAAGTTGCTCCAAACACTCGGGAATCTACTTTATCACGTAAGTAGTGCGTACAAATGAAAATGTAGCAAGGGAGTCAAAAGTAAGAATTGTCTTTAATGGGAGGAGAGTGGAAAACAGGGAAATATTCCCTTGTCATCCGTGTTATCAGAAGGCAGTAAATTCCGCGTAAAAGTGGATAGACCATTCGATTTCATATATCCGGGGACTTTTCACAGGAGTTG
Source organism: Nephila pilipes (assembly GCA_019974015.1). Lineage (NCBI taxonomy): Eukaryota > Metazoa > Arthropoda > Arachnida > Araneae > Nephilidae > Nephila > Nephila pilipes. The sequence continues at coordinate 1,139,252 of BMAW01104111.1, forward strand.
TATTTCTCACAGAAAAATTATAAGAACTTCTAAATACTAATCCAATACGTTATAAAGAGCTCTAAGAGAATCCATACCATTTTTTCCCCATGGAGGTATGGAAGCTTTTTCCATTTTGCACGGATACTATTTTAATATTGATTTTTAATTGTAGTTTTCGGAAAATAAGTTTGCGATCCATAAAATGAAATTATTTGTAATTGACTATACCTATTACATCACCTGCCGGTTTTGACGATCAGAAAAGTTTTTTTCTGAACTAAGATAAATTTGGAGTTGGGTATGGCATTAAGTTTACAGTACCAAATTTGGCGTATAAGATATTTTTATTGCTAAACATGTAACGAGATATTAATTGCCTTCAGGATTTACTCTTATTTGTTCGTTTTCGGGGAACATTTTTCTTGCAGAACGGGTCTTGATACCCAGTGGCTCATATGAGTTTCACGGTCTGGGATATTCCAGTTAAGGTAATAGGTTCGAGTCTTGATTAAACCCAAAACCATCCTGAAGAGCAGGCGGGGGTTGTTACATGTAAAAGTATAAATAGAATTTGCCTAACAGTCGACACGCGACATGCTGCGGAAGTTAGGAGAATGAGAAATCGATTCAGATGTCGTTCTCATCACTTATCTATGGTACAGAATTATAAAATAGAATAGCAAGTAAATGTCTGGGAATGGAATGCCTTAATAAACTAATCTCTTTTGTAGAAATATGCTCTTTTCTACAACTAAACAAATTTCTTCGAGTTTTTAATACTTTAGATCAATTACCTCTGTCTCCCGAATTTCATTTATACACCTTTTTTTTTCTCATTTCAAAAAAGTATTGACGACTCGTTTACCTATCTCCTTTCTTAGGAGTCTTTTAGGGATTCACTTCTTTAGTTCAATTTTCAAACGTTGTTAAACCGTCAAAGAGAAAATCATCGAATTTCGCGGGCTTCTACGATGGAAACGGATGCTAGTAAATGAATCTGAAAACTTCCAATACAAAATAGTTTTTAATTAAACATTCTTAAAATAATCTATATATTTGCATAAAAATTATAACTATAAAATATTTACAAAAAAAAGTTATATGATTTTCAGAATATTTCAACATCCTTCTTCCCTATTTTTAAATTTTTTTTCTTTTTTTTTGGAATATTTGATTATTTGAGTTTTGAGGGATGAGCAACACTCTCTTAGTTTAATGAATATCAGAGTATTTATTCCTTTTTAGGAATACTTTGACAATCCAACAAAAATTCAAACATTCTTAAGTATATAAATGATATCAACTTTAACGGCAAAATGAATCCAAGCGAAACGATTCTACGAAGAAAAAAAAATCAAATTAGTAGTCGGGTAGTAAAATTTAAGCAAGCAATGTTATAAAATTAAATATTATTGTTGCCATAAAATAAATCTTTACATAATAATCTATTCACAACACTAATAACGTACAGATTCGATTTTTTTTTCTTATTTTATTTTCGCAGAGCAATTTTAATGGTGTCATAAATGCACTAAGTCTCTACATACCTTAAATGTACAAATTGTTTATACCTTATACGAAAAACATTGTAAACCAACTTTTTTTAATGATCTTTATAACTTCTATTGAAAAATTATAGAACTTAGTAATTTCGAAGCGCCATTTTTTTTTCACATATTTTTTTAAAAAAACCTTTATTATATGCAGAAAAATATTTTTAGTTCACTCTATGCACAGGTATTTTTTTTTATAGAAGCATAAAATATTTGGAACCATAGAGAGCAATTTTCCTTTTTAAATGTTACCTAAATGCAACTATGTATTATGCGATTTCAAAAATCTGTCCCTATTCAATTAAGAAGATAAAACTGACTAAAAAACTTTTTTCATAATTCTACAAGATGCTCAAAACATTACGATTCGGCACACAAAAAAAATCCAAGTTCTATTAATAATTTCAAAAGATATGTCACAAAAAAAAGTAGTCTTAAATGCGATATTTTACTATTACTCGCATTTCTTGGTACACTAAATTTTGCAAAAACATTTATGTCATAATTTAAGCTTCATATCAGCGTTTTTCGTAACAAACACGCAGACTTCATTCAATATAATTCAGCGTTAACGCAAAATCGAACTGCGGTCTTGCAGAGAAAGACTGCCGAAGCACATTCTACGAGAAAAACGAAGAACCGCTCAAGTGATGGATGCATGGATAACTCTTCGATGTAAACAGACCAAACACAAAAGACTTAGATCAATTTAGAAAGTTAAAAAGAAAATGCGCATTCTCACAGAATTCATTATAATCTGATTATCAATCCATTGCTGCCGGCTTTCAATACTCGCGGGGTGTAGCGATAAAATGGATGCTAAGAGACTTTTCGTTCCGTTTTGCTTTTCGATGTTTGTTCTCCACATCCGGTCTACCTTTCGAAATTCTTGCGTTATCACTCGATATCCGTCAAAGAGAGAAAAAAATTATCTACTCTCAAAACAAATTATTGGATTGACATCCATTTGAGTTGACTTTATCGAAACCATGGAAATAGTTCATATATAATACGACCAATAATTCTTTTCTCTTAAAAAACGGGACACCTGCTAATTTTTAAATAAAGATATGTGTATTCAACAAAATGTTTTTTCCTTCGTATTCTTTTTACTATGGAGAACTCGAAAATGAATAATTTAACTAGTCTTTTTTTTCTGAAGAACAAATTTGCTCGAGTGTGTGTGATGTTGATTTCAAATGAGAATGAAGTTCTTGACAGGATTTCTTAACATTTACTAAGGTAATTAATACAGCTTAAAGAACTGCGACTTGCAACTCTTTTTTATAGCTCGTCTTCATTCATAAGAAACAATACCCTTTCTACAGGTGCATCCGCGCTTTATTAAAAATTCGTACAGTGGGTCGTTCTCTTCCCGAAAATTCTCTTCCGGACATTTCGGTGTCCCGAAGCTGTGCAGGGGGACATGATACCCAAACACGGGACGGTTTCGTTCCAAATGGGCACATTGTCGAATTAATCATAACCGAAATAATATTTTGAAAATAATTTCATGAGAAGGAAGTATTGTATATCAATATAATGTAAAAAAAAAAGAATATGTTTAATACAAATACAGTAGTACTTTCAAGTAAAGGATACCCACTGGACCACACATTTTGTCCCTTAAATAGTGGTGTGACTTTAGAGGCAAATACATATGCCATTCAAAGGAACCGGGACCAACTGAACTGTCCCTTAAATACAGCTGTCCTTTGCAAGAGGTATTTCTGTAGTTATACTGTAATAAACACAAGTGTATTTTTGCTTCATTGACTAAAAACTATTACTTTTTGAAAATCAAAAACGATTCAGTTTAACTTGCATTGAAATCGAAAAGGCATCCGATATCAGGAGGATAATAATCGGAAACAAAATTTTGGATATAATTTTTCTCCTCTTTTTTTTTTCTTTCAAGGAAACACGATGTTGTACCTTAAAAACATTTTAAAAATAATTATTCATGCAGAACTCGTATAATGAGGAGTTTAAAGTATTTTCCAAAAACTTTATTTCTTCTACAAATATTATTGTCATCAAAGCTTGGTAATGTTTCATGGCATGGCCTTCCGTTTTGCAAATAGTTATATAAAATAATACTTTATTATCACAAACAATGAAGCAATCAGACATTTTCAAAAGTGAAAATATAAAAGAAATTAAAAGTTCCCCAATCCGCAAAAGCCCAGAAATATGTTTTGAAAAAAAGCAGAGAAAGATTTACGCCGGTGAAAAATACTTTTTTTTTTTATCACTGTTCATCATATGTTTATTTTAAGGCCTAGTTTTAAAAAATCATTTTTTGTCGTTGTAGGCTTTTACAGAAGCAGCAGAAAGATACGGACAAAAGTTTTTATTAAACTGTTTGAAAGTATTGATTTGAAATTTCATATGCAGAAGTTCAAATGAAATAGACATTTTGGTAGCAGAGATTACGTGTCTGCAAGACAAAAATCTAAACTAATGCGAAAGAATGCGAAACAGCAAACTTTTGCCCACTAAGAACTTGAGTAAATAGGAACAACGTTTTGAAAAAAACACCGCATTTACGTGCGAAAGAAAAAAAGTTGTTATATATGAATACTAAAAATACTTAATGATTTTAAAAATAAATTTACGTAGACAATATTCCTTGATGATTTTCTTAATATATATTTTTATGATCAACTACATCCCCGGTGAACACTGCACATAATTTCTCTAAGTCTGTTAAAAAAAAGGTTTCTTACAACATCTCTTTTCTTAAAAAATAGTCAGAATACAACAAGAATCACTTTTTCATTTCATAACAAAATCTTCCCAACACTTCCAATTTTCTTTATTTAGAATGAAATGAAATTGTCCTTTTTTTTTTTTTTTAAGATTGCTTTCATTATTTGATCTATTAAAGTAAGTCATGCAATAAAGTTGTAGTTCTTATTAATCTAACACATTAATTAAAAAATTATTATCTTAAATAAACTGAATAAGAAAGCTTTGAATGTATTGAATCAGATCAGAAAAAAAAATGTTTAACTTAAAAAAAACTGAACGTAATTTTTGGAAGCTTGATTCAAAGGGAAAAAATACTTATTGTAAGCAACAGCATTAATTTCAGAGCTTAAAATAATCAAATATAAACTTCACAAATTCTTATTCGAATTTTTTGGGCTTGATCGAGAAAAAAAAAAGGTCAATTTTAAAATGATAAAATTGTAAAAAATAAAAGAACAGCATATCTGTACATTAACTTTGAGAGAGAAAAGTATACAATATTTTTAAGAATTCACTTATTTTAAATAACTGCAACGTCATATTTTTATATCGAGAACTTATTAATAATTAGATCGGGTTTTTAAAAGTATATTTTCAAATTATAACTATTTCAGTTATCATTTAAAAGTAAATATTATACATTATTAAAAAAAAAATTTGTATGTATTTTTTAAGAAATTAGGGTAAGAGTTATAAATGAGATAGTTTTTTTTTTAAAAAAAATTCTGTGATATCTTATGAATAGGGGCTGAAATGAAATAAACATTTCCCTTAAAAATACATAATTTTTTTTTCTTATGATCCATTTATACATTACTAACTATTTTTTCTATTCTTTAAAACCTAATAGAAATATTTAGATCCAAGGAATAAAAAGTTAATATGATCAAGGAAAAAGATCATTTGCAGATTCAAATTCTTTTAAATATTGGAATTTCAAAAAAAAAAAAAAAAATTATATTAAAAATAGGTACATAAAAGGTTAATGTTCATTAAAAAACAAATTTAAAAATTCTAGATTATTTACCATACACATATTTAAACTTTTATTTGTTTAATAAATAATAAACTTTTTTAAAGTTAATTTTTTTCTAGTTTGGAAAAACAAAACCCATTTATAACTCGAATGCAGAAAAATCGAGTCTATTTGAAACAAAGTTTTTTTTTTGTTCAAAAGTACTTTAAAATCGAAATATAAATATTAAATTTTTTTTCAAATACGCATAAAGTCCACAACTTTTATCTCTTTCATAGAAGAGATATAGAAATATTTTCGAAGTAACGGCATTCGAAAAAAAAAATGAAATTAAAAAGCACAAAAGGAGATGAAGAGAGAGGGGGGGGGAGACGATACCCACCCTCTTCAGATTATATATATATTTCACTTCCAAGAAAATTAAAAAGAAATTTAAAATCGAACGCAAAAGAAACGAAAACAAAATAGAAAGCATTCCCTTTTTCCTGCAATATTTACAAACTACTCGAAAACGAATGATTTTAATGATAGAATAATTCTTTTCATTATTAGAAGAGCAATGTTTTTTAAAATACATAATAAGGCGTAATATGGTTACAAGAAATATTAGAGCTTATTTTCCCCACAAAACTTGCATTTTCTAAAATATTCGGAAATGAAGCATAGGAATATTTCTAATGGAACCAAAATTCTTAATCTTCAAAAGAAAAATAATAATTTGAATTAAAACATGGAAAGATCTAGCGCTAGTTTTTTCTCTCCATGAAATAATAATTTGAGTTTAAATAAAAAAAAAAAAAAAAAATGAGGATGAAATTAGCTTTAATTTTTTCAGAGCGGAGCATTTACAAACTATCCAAAAATAAAAAAACTATATATTCGTATAAAAGAATTTGAATTTTTCTTCCTCTCTAAACGCTTATTTTCCAAAGAATCTGAAAAGGAAGTGTTCAAATAATTTTTTAAAAAATAGTTTCAAATGAAAAAAAAGTTCAATATAAAAGTACTCACTTGTTTTTGTAGCAGAGCGTGCAGATCCAGCGTCGCGCGTCCACAAAGTGCCTGCACGATTTGCAGACGCGCTTTCCGCAGGCGTCGCAGCACACTCCTCTCCTGAGGATCCTTCCCAGTCGGGCCCAGCAGCCGGCGCAGTAGCGGGTCAGGTCGAAGCCGTATCCTCCGTCCAGGCTTCTCTTCAGACGCCTCAACTCCACTCGAAGGTGGTTGCTAGGGAAACAAAGAGACACGTGAACTTGGATTCCGTTTTGTTTCCATCTCCCGGTATTGACTCGGATTACCTCCGACTGAGATCCCGATTGGGATCGCTTCCGGATAGGAACAGTTTCGCGAATGCGCATGCGCTCTAAACAGATTACCGACTCTTGAAAGTCGAATTTATATAATTAAGAATATATATTGCTCTCGTGATTATTGTTATGTAATAAATATTTACACCGACAATGAAATAACTAGTAACGTTTTATTGCCTCTATTCATATGAAAAATTCGAGAATTTGTAAGGATTGCATGTTATTTTTTTCAAATATTTATTGTTCTGCTCTTGTTCTTACGAAATCCAAATTAATGACAAGGAATATTTATTGCTATATATATATATATATTTGAATACTTGTAACGAATATTTGATAAGGATTTTTATTATTTTGAAAATGTTCATACGGTATTTGAATTAACAACGAAGATAATTTATTTCTTCGAAATTAACGAATAAATAAATCATAAATAGATTTTAATCCAATTTTCTAGTTTGAATTAATTGGAATTTCAATTTTTAAGGATGAAATAAATCATTTTGAAAAATCCGTAAGATTTTTTTTCTATCTTACAGTTGAGGAAAAAAGCATTTATGAAAGAAATCTTTCGAAAGAAAATATGATTTTAGTAAGCTAATTAGAATAAATTAATTCGAAAGGTAACATCTATTAGAACACTGTTTTACAAATATCAATGTCGGGTAAAAAATTAAATATTGAATTGTTTTTCAAATATACAGAATTCCGATGCTTCGGGATTTTAAGACCGGTAAATAGTATTCAAACAGTGAAAGAAATGAAATTTTTTGTATGTGTTTTGAGTTGAAATCATCAAGTTCTTTGTCGAAAAGTGACATTACTTCTCTTGAAGTATTTAAACGATGACATAAGATGCAATATAAATACATAAGGTGCAATATAAATACATAAGGTGCAATATAAATACATAAGGTGCAATATAAATACATAAGGCGCAATATAAATACATAAGGTGCAGAATTATCGACATAGGTCGTAAGTCTAAAGAAACTTATCATTTTGGAAGAAAAGTGATAGAAAAGCTTCATAAAGACGGTAAAACATGTAGTGAAATTTCCTTAGTTGACAGATCACGTTCTACAGTGCAGTCAATTACTCAGAGGCTTATAGTTTTTAAAATGCTACACAACATCCCTCACGTAGGTCAACCGTCTCAGCTTACTTCTGTCGACAGGGGATTTTTCGCTCGTTCTTTGAAGAAAACTCCGAAAGTAAGTGCTCCTAAACTCTTACAGCAGAATTAAAAAAAAAAAAAAAGGATATCCGTATCTATAGTTGCAGCTCAAATCCATACAAACAAGATATTTACAACTCTGTTGTTCGAAAAATGTTTTTTTGTGAATGAAGGGAGTCAAAGGTTCAGATTATTCTTCTTTTAAAAATACGTAAGCGAATATCCAAAGTTCTGAAAAAAGTTGTTTTTCCAGTTGTTTTAACAGTTTGGGATCGGACGTAGAACGAAACAGTTTGGGAACAGGTGTAGGAAAAAAAAAAAAAAAAAAACTAAGCGTAGAAATATATCTAAAGAATTTACTTTCAACAATGAAATAAATATGTGGGAGTGTACATGTTTAGGATTGTATAAGAGCCACGGAAGGGCAGGGGGCTCGATAGTTTAGTCCAAATTGAGGGAGTCATGAATTACCAGCTTTATAAGGACATTTTGAAAAAAAAAAGTCTTAAGGTTTCAACCCAGACATACAATGTCAGAAGAAGAAAACCGCTTAAGAATTAGTTTTAATCAATCAATTTTGTTAATTATAGTTAAATTATTGTATTGCCATCCAAAACAGTCGTGTGTAGAAAATTTCAGCTCAATTGAGCGCTTTAAAATGTGAGAAAAAAAAGCTTTTAATGTTTTGACCCAGACAAAATTACAATGTGTGTTAAAGAAAATTCATTAAAAATTAGTGTTTGTACACTGTTTACGTTCTTGTTACACTGTTTCGTCTCGACTTAAGTATTTTTAATTGTTAAAAAAAATTAAAAATAAAAATAAACAAAGAGTAAAAAAAAAATTCTGTGCAGATTTAGCCATCCAAAGTGCACTTTTTTTTTATATAGTTATTATTAAATTACTCAAACAAATATAAGAATTAAAGTAAATCATGAAATATCGAGAAATGGACAATAGTAAATTTTTCCGATACTAAAATTAAAGCAAACGATAAGTTATTAAATTGAATATAATTAAACTAAATGTGATTAAAATCGAAAAGGAATCTGGTACACCAAAAGTGATCCAACTAAAACAATAGCCCCTTGAGTGGTTAATAATTTACAGTCTAGGGCGACAAAAATGGTTTTTCATAGTAATTATGGTTTGTGCGTGGGCTGATGATCTTGAGATACATCTTTAAATATGGGGCTATGAATCTTATTTAATCTTCTTAAATTTATGAAATTAATTAAATTAACCTCTTCGGTCACCAGACATCAATTCTATTCAGCACTAATGGGAAATTAATTGACCAGAAAGTTTGAACCAGGTTGATTTCCAATAAACATGGCTCGATAAATGCTTTTAAGCAAGAATGCCATTATATCTCTAATTCAAAGGTATCGAATTAGGTTGAATCTATGCAATGAAGACTTAAAGCAGTTATTCGTGCTAAAGTATATCCTATAAGATTAAATGAAATTTTAGATCAAATCTTTGAGATTAGGCGCACTGTTTGCGAATACTTTCTACATCTCAAGATTGTGCATTATTTGTGTTTAACAGATTTTATATTTTTATACTCAATTTTTTCATGTAAATTTTAAATGGAAATAGTATATTTTTTCTATTATAAATATCTAAAGACCTATTGTGTAATTTAACTACATATTATTGACATATAGGCGTCTTTAGATTGTGACTATCATTATACGAATATTTCCTACACTCACTGTAATTCCTGAATGTTTGTTTTCCAACAATACTGCATTAAAAAATTGGGGCAATTAATTTTTATTGTAATCCTTATGTCATTAATAAAAAGAAATTTTTAAACTACTTTTCCCCAACTTTTTGTATTTTAATAAATTTTCAACTATCACAGAAATGTGGCCTTAATAATAAATGTTAGGAAATAAACACATTCTCAAAATAATAATAATAATAAAATCTGAAAATCGTTAACTTCTGGAGAAAACATTCACATAAATTCTTGTGAAGCAATGAATAACAAACTTTCAGTTTACTGGATACAGCAAAAAATAAACAAATTAATTATTATATATTTAATTAGAAATTTCAACAATGCACTCAAAATCTGCATTGAGAAAAAAGAAAAGGGACAAAAAGAACGGGCAAGAAAATCCCCCGTTTGACATGCGCCGTTACGCAGTTTTTACTTCCATTGATGTGTTCATTGAAGCGATGGAGTTGAGGGTTCGATCACGAAGTCGTTGTATGCATTTAATCTCTTTTTCAGATCAGTATGCTCTTCCCTCCTGGGAGGGTTTCATTGCCAATGGCACAATGATTGAGTTTAGTTGTTCTTTTTCTCGGATGAATCGAAGTTTTTGCATGACCCGACGCCAGTTGTGCGGAATGAGATGTTTACTTTAACCAGAGAAGGAAATAGTTTTCTCCTCATTGTTGTTTCACGGTTTGTCTCCGAGAATAGTTCGGTTTATCCAGTGTGTGGTCCGTGGGTAGCTTCCTGTTTTCTTTTCAGTTTTAGATAAAGAAAAGAAATGATTGAGAAGGCAAGATAAATGTTTCAACATCCGAAAATTGAACAATTTTTTGCAGTGGCTTCATACCTCCAATAGCTTTAGTGTCGTTAAAAAAAAGTACCTGTTTTTGACAACAGGTGGCATTACTAAGCAAAATGGTGTTACAATTGTATGTTGCCCTCTGTTAAACAATGCCAAAACAATTGTGACACTGATTCACATGTTAATTTTAATTGCTGTCTTCTATGAGATCCAAGCGCATCGCTATGCACCGAAAAGCAAGCAAATCAAAACAATGGGTTGCATTCGGGGAATCTGCTCCGAAGAAGGCGGCCGGTAAAATGCTGGCGACGATTTTTTGGGATGCAAAGGGCGCCTTACTCTTAAACTTCTTAGTAAAATAAATCAATGGACAGTGTGAATTGCCCCATGCACACTGACTTTTTGAACCGCTTTCCCGTATGGTTCTTAAGATAAATTCTCAACTTTTAGCCTCAATCGGGAACCACAGCTATTGTTAAGTTCATTTGAGAAACTAGGAACCCAGTTGGATTTTACAAACGGCATGTATTGCACACAAAAACTGTTGTGGACTCTGGGCATTTCACGACACTCCCCCCCCCAAATCAAAATACTTGTTAAGTTAACCATTAAGCTACTTATACACATGTTGAATTGGATGAATGAGAGTTTATTAACGTCACACGTAGAAGCAACACGAGGGCTACTGGCGACAGACCTCATCATTTTCGGTCTCGGTCAAGCGATGAGGACGATACTTAACTGGCACCTCCCTCTCCAAACTTCTACACCACACCAATGGGAGGACTTTGGAATTCGAACAGAATTTAACGAGCATCAACCTCAGTTACACGGAGGGTCTTCAAAGATATCATGGCGCGAACCCATGATTCGACTAGAACAACGCTGGTCGCGAGCTGGCGACCATAACCACTCAGCTACCGCGGCCACCATGTTGAAATGGGAGACAAGAGGCTGCGGTAGCAGAGTGGTCGGGGTTGCGCATCTGTGGCCGGTGTTGCTTATATCCAGCCACGAATTCGATTCCTTTTTCAATCAAACACTCTCCTGAGAAACTTATGCTTTTTAAATTTATCTGGGCTCCCGTTGATGTGAATCTGAGCTGACACTCCACACTACGAGTCCCAATTCAGATGGCGACCTCGTCATCTGACCGTGGTTCAAAAATTACGAGGTCCATTATTATTAGCGAACTTTTGTGCCAGTCTGAAATTAGAAGCGTTCTATACAACGAAAATTATATATATATATATATATATATATATATATATATATGAAGCTAAAGAAAATTGAATTTATTCAAATAAAAAATTCATATAATATTGCCAGAAAATTTTTATGAGCCAATAGTTTTTTTGTTGGATTATACTGTACTGACTTAGGCTGATAACATAACATAGCTGTATTAAGTATTAAAGTTTTATATATATATATATATATATATATATATACATATATATACACTTCGTTGTATAGAATGCTTCTTAATTCTTGTGGATCAAGTACAAAAGTTACACACACGGACCTCGTAATTTTCAACCACGGACAGATGACAGAGGTCACCTGTCTGAATTCAACTCCGTAGTGTGGTGTCAGTCAGATCTGTACATCAACGGGAGCCCAGATAATGGAAAGCATAAGTTTCTCAGGAAGATGTTTTGATTTGAAAAGTTAAATCGAATTCGTAGTTGATAGGTTCACCGGCCACAGATTGCGTAATTTACTTGCTACCGCAGCCTCTGTCTCCCATTTCACCATGGTGGCCGCAGGCTACGGAGTGGTTATGACGCTGCCTGCGACTCCAGCGTTGTTCTAGTCGAATCATGGGTTCGCGCCATTATATCTTTGAAGTCTTCCGTGTAAATTGAGGCTGATGCTCGTTTTGTTCGAATTCCAAAGTCCTCCCATTGGTGTAGTTTGAGAGGAGGTGCTGAAGTGTCGTCCTCATCGCTTGACTGAGACCGAAATGATGAGGTCTGCTCTTCAGGTATTCTCGTAAGCTTCTACGTGTGACAGCACAACCTCATTCATCCAATCTGAATGTATAAGTAGCTTAATGGTTAACTGACAAATATTTGATTTGGGGGGGGAGTGTCGAAAATTCAGAGTCCACAATGTTTTGTGCAATACATGCCGTTTGTAAAATAACCGTCTCGCACAATACTTAAAAAAAATAATAGCTGTGGTTCCGATTGAGGCTAAAGCCGAGAATTTATCTCAAAGAACCATACGGAAAAGTGGAATTAAAAAAGTCCGTGTGGGGCAATTCACACTGTCCATTGATTTATTTTTACTAAGAAGTTGGGCGCCTTGCATCCTGCATCACGCTAGCATTTTTAATGGGCTGCTCTCTTTCGGAGTAGATTCTGAATAAACCATTGTTTTGATTTGCTTTATGGTGGCAGAAGGAGTGCTTGATCTCTAGAAGACAGTAATTAAAATTTGCCGATGTGAATCAGTGTCACAATTGTTTTGGCATTAATGGCATAGAGGGCGTCATACAATTGTAACACCATTTTGCTTAGTGCATGCCACCCGCTGTCAAAACAGGTACTTTTTTTTTAACGACACTACCATTGAGGTATGAAGCCACTGCAAAAAAATTGTTCATCTTTCGATGTTGAAACATTTATCTTGCCTTCTCAATCATTTCTTTTCTTTTATCAAAAAAACTGAAATGAAACAGAAGCTACCCAATGGACCACAATACTGGATAAAACCGAACCATTCCTCGGCGACAAACCGTGAAACAACAATGAGGAGAAAACTATTTCCTTCTTCTGGCTAAAGTAAACATCTCATTCCGTACAACTGGCGCGTCGGGTCATGCAAAACTTCGATTCATCCGAGAAAAGAACAACAAATCCCAATCACATTGTGCCATTGGCATTGAAAACCCTCCTGCGATAGAGCATACTGATCTGAAAGAGATTAAATGCATACGACTTCGTGATCGAACCCTCAACTCCATCGCTTCACGAACACATCAATGGAAGTAAAAACTGCGCACGGCGCATGTCAAACGGGGGGGATTTTCTTTGCCCGCTCTTTTGTCCCTTTTTCTCTCAATGCAGATTTTGAGTGCATTGCTGAAATTTCTAATTAAATATATAATAATTAATTTGTTTATTTTTGCTGTATCCAGTAAACTTGGAAAGTTTGTTATTCATTGTTTGCCAATTATGAATGTTTTCTCCAGAAGTTAACGATTTTCAGATTTTATTATTATTATTTATTTTGAGAATGTGTTTATTTCCTAACATTTATTATTACGCTTACATTTGGTGATAGTTGAAAATTTATTAAAATACAAAAAAAGTTGGGGAAAGTAGTTTAAAAAATCTCTTTTATTAATGATAAGATTGCTAAATAAAAATTGACCAGTTCCAATTTTTTAATGCAGCATTGTTGGAAAACAAACATTCAGGAATTACAGTGAGTGTAGGAAAATATTCGTATAATGATAGTCACAATCTAAAGTTTATATGTCAATAATATAGTTAAATTACACACAGGTTCTTGATATTTATTATAATAGAAAAATATACTATTTCCATTTAAAATTTACATGAAAAAATTGAGTATAAAAAATATAAAATCTGTTAAACACAAATAATGCACAATCTTGAGATGTAGAAAGTATTCGTAAACAGTGCGCCTAATCTTCAAAGATTTGATCTGTACCTCATTTAATCTTTATAGATATACTTTAGCATGAATAACTGCTTTAAGCTCCTCATTGTGACAGATCCAACCCATCCGATACCTTTGAACATAGAGATATAATGGCATTCTTAAGTAAAAGCATTTATCGAGCCATGCTTATTGAAATCAACCTGTTCAAACTTTCTGTCAATTAATTTCCCATTAGTGCTGAATAGAATTGATGTCTGGGTGACCGAAGAGGTTAATTTAATTAATTTCATAAATTTAAGAAGATTAACAAGATTCATAGCCCCCCATATTTAAAGATGTATCTCAAGATCAGCCCACGCACAAAACCATATACCACGTTATGAAAAACCATTTTTGTCGCCCTAGACTGTAAATTACAATCCACTCAAGGGCTATTGTTTTAGTTGGATCACTTTTGGTGTACCTCGATTCCTTTTCGATTTTAATCACATTTATTTAATTATATTCTCAATTTAATAACTTATCGTTTGCTTTAATTTTAGTATACTTGGAAAACGTTTACTATTGTCCATTTCGATATTTCATGATTTAATTCCTTATATTTGTTTGCAGAGTAATTAATAATAATTATATAAAAAAAAGTGCACTTTGGATGGCTAAATCTGCACAGAATTTTTTTTACTTCTTTATTTATTTTAATTTTTTAACAATTAAAAAATACTTAAGTCGAGACGAAAACAGTAAATAAGAACGTAAACAGTGTACAAACACTTTACGAATTTTCTTTAACACACATTGTAATTTTGGTTCAATAAAACATTAAAAGCTTTTTTTTTTCTCACATTTTAAAGCGCCTTAATTGAGCTGAAATTTTCTACAATAATGACTGTTTTGGATGGCAATACAGATAATTTAACTATAATTAACAAAATTGATTACTGATTAAACCAATTCTTAAGGTTTTCTTTCTTTTCTGATTTGTATGTCTGGGTTGAAACCTTAAGACTTTTTTTTTCAAATGTCCTTATAAAGCTGGTAATTCATGACTCCCTCAATTGGGATTAAAACTATCGAGCCCCCTGCCCTTCCGTGGCTCTTATACAATCCTAACACGTATTACACTCCTCACATATTATTTCATTGTTGAAAGTAAATTAGATATATTTCTACGCTTAGTTTTTTTTTTTTTTTTCCTACACCTGTTCCCAAACTGTTTCTGTTCTACGTCCGGATCCCAAACAACCATTAAACAACTGGAAAACAACTTTTTTCAGAACTTTGGATATTCGCTTACGTATTTTTTAAAAGAAGAATAATCTGAACTCTTTGACTTTCATTCAATGTTTTTTCGAACAACAGATAAATATCTTGTTTGTATGGATTTGAGCTGCAAACTACAGATGTTTATATCTTTTTTTTTTTTTTTAATTCTGCTGTAAGAGTTTAGGAGTTATTTACTTTCGGAGTTTTCTTCAAAGAACGAGCGAAAATCAGTCGACAGAAGTGTTTATATTTGCCGGACTACGTGAGGGACATAGTAGCATTTTAAAACTATAAGCCTCTGGAGTAATTGGACTGCACCAGAACGATCTGTCAACCATGAATTTCACTGCTGTTTCACTGTCTTATGAAGCTTTTCATCACTTTTCTTCCAGCAAATGATATGCTTCTTGTATTCTACGGACCTATGTCGATAATTCTGCACCTATGTATATTGCGCCTTATGTTTATATTGCACCTTATGTATTTGAGCTGTAATCTTATGTGTATTTATATTGCACCTTTATGTATTTATATTGCATCTATGTCATCGTTTAAATACTTCCAAGAGAAGTATGTCACTTTTTTTTCGACAAAGAACTGATGATTTCAACCAAAAACACATACAAAAAATTTCATTTTTCACCTGTTTGAATATTATTTTACTGGCCTTAAAACCGAAGCATCGGAATTCTGTATATTTGAAAAACAATTCAATATTTAATTTTTTTACCCGACATTGATATTTTTAAAACAGTGTTCTAATAGATGTTACCTTTCTCGAATTTTATTCTTAATTAGCTTACTAAAATCATATTTTCTTTCTTTCGAAAGATTTCTTCTGCAAATGCTTTTTCCTCAACTGTAAGATAGAAAAAAAATCTTACGGATTTTCATAAAATGATTTATTTCTATCCTTTAAAATTGAAATTCCAATTAATCTAAACTAGAAAATTGGATTAAAATCTATTTATGATTTATTTATTCGTTAATTTCAAGAAAATAAATTATCTTTCGTTGTTAATTCAAAATACCGTATGAACATTTTCTCAAAATAATAAAAAAACTTCATCAAATATTCGTTAAGAATTAAATATATATATATATATATATATATATATATATATATATATATATATATATATATATATATATATATATATATATATATATAAAGCAATAAATAATTCCTCATCATGCCAATTTGGACAAGAAATTATAAGAAACAATAAACATTTGAAAAATAACATGCAACTTCATACAAATTTCGAATTTTCATATATGAATAGATGCAATAAAAACGTTACTAGTTATTTCATTGGTCGGTGCAAAATATTTATTACATAACAATAATCAATATATAAATATATTCTCTAATATATAAATTCGACTTTCAAGAGTCGGTAATTCCGTTTAGAGCGCATGCGCATTCGCGAAACTGTTCCTTTTCTGGAAGCGATCCTGCAATGGGACTTCAGTCGGAGGTAATCCGGAGTCAATTGTCGATGAAACAAAACGCAATCCAAGTTCACGTGTTCTTTTTGTTTCTAGCAACCACCTTCGAGGAGCGAGGCGTGTCTGAAGAGCTCTGACGGAGGATACGGCTTCGACCTGACCCGCTACCGCGCCGGTTGCTGGGCTCGACTAAAGGATCCTCAGGAGAGGAGTGTGCCGTGACGTCGCGGAAAGGCGTCTGCAACCGTGCAGGCACTTCTTGTGGACGCAAGCGACGCTGGATCTGCTCGCTCTCATACAAAAAAACAAGGTGAGTACTTTTTATATTAAGAACTTTTTTTTCATTTGAAACTATTTTTTAAAATTATTTGAACACTTCCTTTTCAGATCTCTTGGAAAATGAGCGGTTTAGAGAGGAAGAAAAATTCAAATTCTTTTATACGAATATATGTAGTTTTTTTATTTTTGATAGTTTGTAAATGTTCCGCTCTGAAAAAATTAAAGTTTTAATTTCATCCTCATTTTTTTTTTTTTTTTTTTTTTTTTTTTTATTTAAACTCAAATTATTATTTCATGGAGAGAAAACTAGCGTTGATCTTTCCATAGTTTAATCTCAAATATTATTTTTCTTTGAAGATTAAGAATTTTGGTTCCATTAGAAAATATTCCATGCTTCCATTTCCGAATATTTTAGAAAATGCAAGTTTTAGAAAATAAGCTCTGTTTCTTGTAACCATATTACGCCTTATTATGTACTTCTTAAAAAACATTGCTCTTCTAATAATGAAAAGAATTATTCATCATTAAAATCATCTGTTTTGAGTAGTTTTGTAAAAAAAAAATGTTTTGAATTGAAAAATAAATCAAAGTATATATTATTTTAAAATGTATATATTCGACAAACGTAAACCCAAATTGCAGGAAAAGGGGAATGCTTTTCTATTTTATAAATTTTCTTGTTTCTTTGCGTTCGATTTAAATTTCTTTTAATTTTCTTGGCAAATATATATATATCTGAAGGGTGTGGGTATCAACTCTCTTCATCTCCTTTTGAAGTTAATTTCATTTTTTTTTTCGAATGCCGTTACTTGAAAATATTTCTTACATTCTCTATGTGAAAGAGATAAAAGTTGTGGATCTTTATGCGTATTTGAAAAATTTACGATATTTTGATTTTAAAGTATTTTGAACAAAAAAAAAAACTTTTGTTTCAAATAGACTTGATTTTCTGCATTCGAGTTATAAATGGGTTTTGTTTTTTCCAAACTAGAAAAACTAACTTTAAAAGTTTATTATTTATTAAACAAATAAAAAGTTTAAATATGTGTATGGTAAATAATTTTAATTTTAAACTTGTTTTTTTAATGAACATTAACCTTTTATGTACCTATTTTTAATATAATTTTTTTTTTTTTGAAATTAACATTTAAAAGAATTTGAATCTGTAACAATCTTTTTCCTTGATCATATTAATCTTTTTATTCCTTGATCAAATATTTATTAGGTTTTAGAAAGAATAGAAAAAGTAGTTAGTAATGTATAAAATGATCAAGAAAAAAATTATGTGTATTTTTATGGAAATGTTCATTTCATTTCAGCCCCTATTCATAAGATATCACAGAATTTTTTTTTTTTTAAAAAAAAACTATCTTATTTATACCTAATTCAATTTTTAAAATACATACAAATTTTTTTAATAATGTATATTATTTGATTTTAAATGATAACTGAAATAGTTATAATTGAAAAATATACTTTTAAAACCCGATCTAATTATTATTAATAAGTTCTCGATATAAAATATGACGTTGCAGTTATTTTAAAATGTCAATTCTAAAACATTGTAATTCTCAAAGTTAATGTACAGATATGCTGTTCTTTATTTTTACAATTTATCATTTAAAATTGGACCTTTTTTTTCTCGATCGCCCAAAAATTCGAATAAGAATTTGTAGTTTATATTTGATTATTTTAAGCTCTGGAATTAATGCTGTTACTTACAATAAGTATTTTTTCCCTTTGAATCAAGCTTCCAAAATTACGTCTCAGTTTTTTTTAAGTTAAACATTTTTTTTCTGATCTGATTCAATACATTCAAAAGCTTTCTTATCCGCTTATTTAAGATAATTTTTTTAATTAATGTGTTAGATTAATAAGAACTACAACTTTATTGCATGACGCATTTTAATAGATCAAATAATGAAAGCAATCTTAAAAAAAAAAAAAAAAAAAAAAAGGACAATTTCATTTCATTCTAAATAAAGAAAATTGGAAGTGTTGGGAAGATTTTGTTATGAAATGAAAAGTGATTCTTGTTGTACTTGACTATTTTTAAGAAAAGAGATGCTAAGAACCTTTTAACAGACTTAGAGAAATTATGCAGTGTACACCGGGGATGTATTGATCATAAAATATATATTAAGAAAAATCATCAAGGAATATTGTCTACGTAAAATTATTTTTAAAATTGCCATATTTTAGTATTCATATATAACAACTTTTTTTTCTGCACGTAAATGTGGTGTTTTTTTCAAACGTTGTTCCCTATTTATACTGTTCTAGTGTGGGCAAAAGTTTGCTGTTTCGTATTCTTTTCGCATTAGTTTAGATTTTTTGTTCCTGGTAGACACGTAACTTCTGGCAACAAATGTCTATTTCATTTGAACTGCATATAGAAATTTCAACTAATACTTTCAAACAGTTTATCAAAAAACTTTGTCCGTATCTTTCTGCTGCTTCCTGTAAAAGCCTACAACGACAAAAAATGATTTTTAAAACTAGCCTTTAAAATAAACATATGATGAACAGAGTATAAAAAAAAAAGTATTTTTCAATTCCATGTAAATCTTCTCTTCGCTTTTTTCAAAACATATTTGGCTTTTTAGATTGTGAACTTTTTAATTTCTTTTATATTTTCACTTTGAAAATGTCTGATTGCTTCCATTGTTTGTGATAATAAAGTATTATTTTATATAACTATTTGCAAAACGGAGGGCCATGCTATGAAAACATTACTGCTTTGATGACGATAATATTATTTTGTAAGAAATAAAGTTTTGGAAAATACTTTAAACTCCTCATTATAATGAGTTCTGCATGAATAATTATTTTTAAAATGTTTTTACAGTACAACATCAAGCCTTTGAAAGAAAAAAAAGAGGAGAAAAAATTATATCCAAAAATTTGTTTCCGATTATTATCCTCCTGATATCGGATGCCTTCGATTTCACCGCAATAAACTGAATCATTTTGATTTTCAAAAAAGTAATAGTTTTAGTCAATGAAGCAAAAAATACATTCTTGTGTTTATTACAGATAACTAACAGAAATACCTCTCTTTGCAAAGACAACTGTATTTAAGGGACAGTTCAGTTATCCCAAAGTTCCTTTGAATGGCATATGTATTTTGCTTCTAAAGCCAACTACTATTTAAGGACAAAATGTGTGGTCTCAGTGGGTATCCTTTACTTGAAAGTACTACTATATTTGTGGCTAAACAGATCTTTTTTTTTTACATTATATTGATATACAATATTTCCTTCTCAAGGAATTATTTTCAAAATATTATTTCGGTTATGATTAATTCGACAATGTGCCCATTTGAACGAAACCTGTGGTATCATGTCCCCCTGCACAGTTTCTGGACACAACTCAGCTCGTCCGAAGAGAATTTTCGGGAAGAGAAACGACCCGCACTGGTAATGAATTTCTTTTTAATAAAGCATGATGCAATCTGTAGAAAGGGTATTATTTCTTATGAATGAATGAGAGCTATAAAAAAGAGTTGCAAGTCGCAGTTCTTTAAGCTAAATAATTAATTTTAGTAAATGTTAAGAAAATCCTGTCAAGAACTTCATTCCCTCATTTGAAATCAACATCACACACTGAGCAACTTGTTCTTCAGAAAAAAGACTACAATTATTCATTTTCGAGTTCTCCATAGTAAAAGAATAATGAAGGAAAAAACATTTTGTTGAATACACATATCTTTATTTAAAAATTAGCAGGTGTCCTGTTTTTTTGAAGAGAAAAGAATTATTGTCGCATTATATATGAATCATTTCCATGGTATTTGATAAAGTCAACTAAAATGGATGTCAATCCAATAAGTTTTGAGAGTGATACTTTTTTTCTCTTGACGGATAGTCGAATGATAACGCAAGAATTTCGAGGTAGACCGATGTGAGAAACAAACATCGGAAAACGGGAACGAAAAGTCTCTTAGGCATCCATTTTATCGATCGCCACACCCCCGGCGAGTACATTAAAAGCCGGCAGCAATGGATTGATAATCAGATTATAATGAATTCTGTGAGAATGCGCATTTTTCTTTTAACTTCTAAATTGATCTTAAGTCTATGAAGTTTATCTGTTTATCGAAGAGTTATCCATGCATCCATCACTTGAGCGGTTCTTTTCGTTTTTCGTAGAGGTGTTTACAGTCTTTTCTCTTAAAGTATCCTGCAGTCTGATTTTGTTAACGCTGAATTATATTGAATGAAGTCTGCGTGTTTGTTGAAAACGCTGATATGAAGTTTAAATTATGACATAAATGTTTTCTGCAAAATTGCAGGTACCAAGAAATGCTATAATATAAAATACTCATTTAAGACTACTTTTTTTTGTGACATACTTTTTTGAAATTATTAATAGAACCTGATTTTTTTGTGTGCCGAAATCTGTAATGTTTTATTATCTTGTAGAATTTCCAGTAAGGTTTTTTTAGTCAGTTTTATCTTTCTTGAATTTAGTAATAGGACAGATTGAAATTCCATAATATAGCTGTATCAGTAACATTTAAAAGGAAAATTGCTCTATGAACGGTAAAGAGTTTATGTTTATAAAAAAAAAAATATCAGCATAGATAACTAAAAAGACATAATAAAGGTTTTAAAAAATATGTGAAAAATGAAGCTTGAAATTACTAAGTTCTATAATTTTTCAATAGAAATTATAAAGATCATTAAAAGCTATTTTATATGTTTTCGTATAAGGTATAAACAATTTGCACATTTATATGTATGTAGAATTTAGTGTACAGAGAGACACCATTAAATTGTTCTCATGGAAATAAAATAAGAAAAAAAAAAATTATAATCTTGTACGTTATATTATGTTGTGAATAGATTGACAGAAGATTTATTATGGCAACAATATTTAATTTTTTATAACATTGTTATTTAAATTTTATTACCCTGACTAATTAATTGATTTTTTTTCTGTGAATCGTTTGCTTGGATTCATTTGCCGTTAAGTTGATATCATTATATAATATATGAATGCTTGAATTTTTGATTGCCAAAGTATTCAAAAGAATAAAATATTCTGATATTCATTAAATTGAAGAGAGGTTGCTCATCCCTCAAACTCAAATAACTCAAATATTCCAAAAAAAAAGGAAAAAAAAAATTTAAAAATAGGAAGAAGGATGTTGAAATATTCTGAAAATCATATAACTTTTTTTTGTAAATATTTTATAGTTATAGTTTTTATGCAAATATATAGATTATTTTAAGAATGCGTTTAATTAAAACTATTTGTATTGGAAGTTTTCAGATTTATTTACTACATCCATTTCCATCGTAGAAGCCCGCGAAATTTTGCATTTTCTTTTGATTTGGTTTAACAACGCTTGAAAATTGAACTAAAGAAGTGTGAATCTCAAAGACTCCTACAGTGAGATAGTAAAACGAGTCATCAATTTTTTTGAAAATGAGAAAAAAAGGTGTATGTCTGAAATGGGAGACAGAGGGTCTGATCTAGCATTAAAAAAACTCAAGAATGTTTAGTTAGAAAAGATATTACAAAGAGATTAGTTTATCATGCATTCCACTCTAGAGATTGTTATTCTATTTTATAATTCTAAAATTATGATAAGGATGAGAAACGTGACATCTGAATGATTTTCTACTTTCCTGACGGCATGTCAAAAAAAAAATGACTTTTAGGTAAATTCCATTTATATTTTTTACATGTAACAACTGCCTACTCTTCTTCAGGAGATGGTTTCTGCTTATAATCAAGACTCAGTTCCATACCTTGTCTGGAATATCCCCAGAATTTGAAACTTTATATACTTCACTGGGTATCAGCACCTGTTCTGTACAGTGCTGTTCTGAAAATGAACAAATAAGAGCAACCAGCGCAATTAATAAATCTTACATGTTTAGCAATGTAAATATCTATACGCCAAATTTGGTACTCAAACTAATGCCATGCCCAACTCCTAAATTATCTTAGTTCAGAAAAAAACTTTTTCTTGATCACAAACCGTAAGAGGGTGATGTATTAGGTAGTGAATAATTACAATACTTCATTTATGAATCAAAATTGATTTGAAAACATACTAAAAAATCAGATAAAATAGTATCTGTGCAAATGGAAAGTTTGTTACCTCCATATGTGAAAATATGGATTCTCTTTATTTTTATAACGTATTGAGATTAGTATCTAGAAGTTCTTATAATTTTCTAGAGAAATATAAATTCCTGTGAAAAGTCCTGATATAAAGAAATCTAGACCATCCACTTTAAGGAATTACTGCCTTCCTGATAATGATGAAGGGAATATTCTGTTTTCCACTCTCCTCCCATTAAAGACAATTCTTGCTTTTGGATCTTTCCATATATTTTCATTTGTATACCACGATGTGACAGTGAACTGAGCGTTTATAACCACAAACATACCATCTGCAAAAAGTTTGGCTTATTTTTTCGCTTTCTTGTTGATTTTTCAAAGAATAGTAGTCGCCACGGAAGCCGATTGATCACGAGTTTCATGATCTTCGCTTGTTTCATCCAATGTAGGCTGCCAGTCGAAGTGATCGCCGCGGACTCGCGTTCTGGCGATTTCATCGAGTCGCGAGTTCGAAGCCTGATGCCATTGTGAAGACCCGCCGTGTATTAAATTCTGTCACGGCCAAAGTCCTTCTCTTTGGCGCGGTGTGGAAGTTAGAGAGGGGAAAACAGTCAAATGGCATCCTCGTCACTTGACCGAGGTTCAATATTTCGTCCATCGCCAATAACTTCCGTGTTACTTATGCCGACGTTACAAAACTAAACCAACCAATCAATGCAGTCGTAGATTCAAGTTCACGCCACAAATGACCAAATGTGTCGGGGCCAATGCACGCTAAACCTGTCGGGTATCAAAGTCCTCATATTGGTATAATGGGTCGTTAGAAAGGTAGAGGTGCCAGCTCAGGTATCACCCTCATTTTACCGTATCACAAAATGATGAGGTCCGTTGCCACAGCCCCTGGTGCTGCTTCTAAACGTAACGTCAATAAAACGATTTATCAATCACTCAACGAATAAGAGTAAATGAGCAAGAATTTTAAATAAGTGCTTTTAATATTTATTTTCCCATTTATATTAGTAAAAAAAAAAATCTATCGGTCAATTTCTGTAAAAGAAAATAAATTTGTTTGGAAAAAAAAAAAAAAAAAAACACTTTACTTGCGATTATCAGGTCTAAGGGGCTAAAATTGTACCATAAATAAGTTTTGAAACCCATAAATAAGTCGTTGCCGCCTTTTGCGTTCGATACCGCACATGAAAGCAATGGCGATTTCGCATTAAAAAATGCAAAGAATTTGGCGAAGCAGCCAGTTAATCGATGGCTGCGCAACTCGTGGTGCTTGAATGAAAAATCTTGTCACATCGACGCATTTTCCAGCCTCAAAACACTTTTTTTTCTTTTCATTCGCGCCGTCGCCGAATTCATTACCGCAATTTTAACCCGCGTTTTTTCCTCGCAGCATCACCAAACAATTGATGACCTGCATTTTGTTACGCGTGATTTAATAACCTCTTCCTAGGAACCATCTCCGGGGCTTAAGGAACATTTCAGGCTCTCCAGTGTGACACGTGTCGGTACCTATTTTGGATCTACAGAAGTAAGCGGAAAATATTGCTTTTTATTATTCGTACTTTTCAGAGTTCGACATTTCAAAGCCGACAGAGGGATAATTTTGAGAAAACATTTTATTCATAGATCGTGTATAAATTCAAAGTTCATCTGCTAAAAGGACTGTCTAAAATAATTTTAGATTATACATAAAAGTTTAATTGTTTGTTGAAAACAAAAACATTTTTAATTTTCAGTTTTGTAGTAGGATCGTAATGCCAAAACGTATTTCAATCTAGAACAAAAGAAATATTTATTATGTGTTTTATAATTCAACAATTATAATCGAAAAATTTATTAGCCATACTTTTGAATATTTTCCGAGAAGAGATATAGAAGATTTTATACGGAATTTATTCGAATTTCTGGCTGTGATGGAAATTTGCGGATATATATTTTATTACAAAAATTTTATAAAGAGGAGGAAATAATGAAAGAAGTAACGTTATTTTTTTCACTCTAATATCAAAACCCTGTCTCCTTTAAATATGCCAAAAATGTAGTCAGGTTAAATAAATAAATGGTTTTAGGTTTATACTCAAAATGGTTAGACTTTTCATTAAAATTTCAATCTTTTCCTTTCAAATCTAATTCAATTACAGTATTTTTAACATTTCAAAATATTCTTATTTTAAATTTTGTTAATTTTACGTTGCCCATTTCTAGATTCAGATAATCATAAGTAATGCTCTGTTTTCTTTAAAATTTCAAAGAAGAGACGTTACCTTCAGCTTGTATTTTTATGTTAATTTCAAAAAAAAAAATTATGTTTATATATAGCGTGTTGAATCTGGGTTCTTTTGTAACTGGTTAGCCAAAATAATGATGTTTCATTTTTGTACTTTTATTATGCTGCCTCTAAGAAAACCATCGAAATTTGAATTTAAAATTATAGCTAATTTAATGCTTCTAAATAGATAGACATATTTTA
This sequence comes from Nephila pilipes, assembly GCA_019974015.1. Lineage (NCBI taxonomy): Eukaryota > Metazoa > Arthropoda > Arachnida > Araneae > Nephilidae > Nephila > Nephila pilipes. The sequence continues at coordinate 1,164,728 of BMAW01104111.1, forward strand.
TAAATTAAATTTTAGCTAAAAAACAAGGAAATGTGCTATGTGAAATTACAACTTATAACAAATGCGTAAAAAAACCAAGTGACGACAGATCATTTGGTTAAGTTCGTTCTTGTAACTAAGCTTTATTTTTCGTTCTAACTATAGAATGCATTTTAGGTTCAATGTTGTGCTCGAAGCTCTGCACTCGGAATACACATCATAATAATTAAATGACTCTTAAAGAGACACTACAAGAGTCAACTCCCTCTGATAGGGGATGGAATCTATAGAATATTTCTTTTGGACCCACTTTTAGTGCAGTTTTATATCATACTTGATTCCACGTTACAAAATATCGTAGGAAATTATTACCATTGGCTAAATACAAAGAGTGCTCATTTTTCACGGTCATGGCTGCTAACTACCAGCCATTTTTTTTGTTTCCATTGAGTGGCAGGCTAGAGTTTTTGATGCCATTGCACCCACCGTGTAGCCAAGTTGATGACGTTAAATCTAATCAGGATCTCATGTGTCTCCCGAAGGTACAGATATGGAAAGTTGGAGGCCAGCTCAGATGTCGTCCTCGTTACTTGACCGAGGTCTGTCACCATTGTCTTCGTGTTACTTTCTTGAAGGAAGATGTTAGTAAACAAGCAAATGTTTTAGAAGAGTTTATGTATCCATCGCATTTTTCTTGGAATATTTATTGAGAGCACATGTTTCGCTGTGGCGGCGCGCTTTGCCAAGCGGCAAGCTGCCGCTGGCGCAGGCAAAGTGCTGGCGCCGCGCGCTGCCGCTGTTGTTTGCCGCGAAGCGTAAGCGTTTTTGCTGGAGCGGCTGCTGTAGCGTACGCGTGCGCGGCAGCTGCGCGGCGGCAGCGCGTGCGTGGTGCGGTGGCAAAGCAGCGGTTTGCAGCCAGCGGCGTTGCGGCTAAAAGTTTTGCCAGCAGCGTGTCTTGGGCTCGTCTGTTTATAATACAGTGAACTTTCTAAAACCCATGATGTAATATATGTTGTTTTGATAGCAGGAAAGTTTTGTTGAATAGAGTTTTTTACTCCTATACTTAATATAGAAGCTAATGTAAAATCTTTTATAAAATAAATATGAAGCAAATTTCACGTCTGATTTCAGGTTGTATTTATACACTTTGTGAGCCTATTAATTTTTTCTTTTCCAAATCTTGTGTTAATTTGTTTACATCAAGAACAAAAAAAAAAAAACTATACAATGAAAAATAGGTCATTTAGTTTAATTTGTTGCAATCTCATTTTTTAGAAGCTTTTGGAGTCGTGTATCGGTGAAACAGACTGTGTGGGAGGTTGTGCCTGGAGAATTCTTTAATTTGTGGGGAGCGTGAAAGGATCCAATCTGGGGTAAGTGGACTGAGAAAGGTTGAACTATCTGATCTAGTAGGAGAAAATTAATTTGTTTGAGTATCTATGTTTGACAATTGATAGTTGTTCAAATGTTATTAATGATTTCGTGAAATATTTGATTTAGATTCCTTGATCGCTGAGTTTTTTTCCTCAACATGAGAATTTTCAACTGGAATTGATGTAATTTATGAAAACCTCTTAAAATAACCTAAGTAAAATAATAACAAGAGAAAGAACAATGAGAAGAAAAGAAAATTTCCATTAGTGGGTGTTAAATTGTAACAAAGAGTTCTTCGAATTACATTGTGTAGCATTTACATGTTTTTTATCTCTCAAAAGTGTGAATGGAAAAAAATTAAATTTCATAACATCGGGGACGTATTGTAATTCCATCCTGAGCTAGAGGTTGGTAGTGATACTAATCTGTTTCAAATCAGCTGATGATAAAACACTCAGATATGGAACGGAAAATTTTTAGTTGTGTTATTTACAAACCAATCAAACGAATATTTTTTGTTGTCAGAAGGTGTCAGGTGCCCAATAACAGGGCCCACCAACGCTCCTTTCCTTTTCTTCCCCACAAGGTCCTAATTATCGTTAGCTTCACAATACGTAACTCGAACGAAGTACAGA
>BMAW01104111.1:1166740-1198976 GCA_019974015.1 Nephila pilipes
AAAATTTCAGCCTGTTAAGCTGAAAAAAGTTTGAGAGAAAAAAAAATTACTTTTTCATTGAAAATATTTCTTGTGTGATTTCAACGATTTGTTATTGTAAATGGATAAATGTGTCTTATTACCGCAAAAACTTATTTATACTGAAACATCTTTTTTTTTTTAAACTGAGAAAAAAAGAGAATTCTCTTTCTCAGTACAGTTTTGTAATATTAAGTGAAGATTAGTACGGGTGACGAAAGCTGTTTTTGCTTTATGAAAGTTGGTTTTGCTTTGCAATCGATATTATTTCACGAAGTAACAGAAGAAAAACTCCTCATACAACTACGACGTCTTTGTGGAAATGAAACAGCCGAATAGTGGCAGATTCTAACGTGGTTTTTATTTCTGCGCAGCAGATGTCATTGCCCGCTTTTTCCTTAGGGATCAACACACCCAACAAGACTCGAATGACTTGATATAACTTAAATCTCTCGGTGGATTTTAAGATGTCAAACTGATAGATTGCAAATGGTGCATGCGTTTCTGTTTGAATTAACACTACGCATATTTTGAAAAAGGATATAATGATGCGATAAGTTATTTAAACACCATTTAAAATAATTATAATTTTTTATTTTTTACTTATTGCTTGTCGAAATGTTATATGAATGGAAATTCTGAAATGAATAGAAAAATTAATCTAATCCGCAGATTTCCCTTTATTGGTTTTGGAAACGAAGCGTTATTTGCATGAAATGTCAAAAATAATTATTTTACTAAATTTTAAAATTAAATAGTGCAAAAATGTACTTCCAGGCCAAGGATTCTAGTTCCAATGATTGATGGTTTATTAAAATTCGTTTTTAGAAGCACCACTTGGACATCTAGTTTCGTTTTATTAATGTCGCACTAGAAGCAAAACGAGGGCTACAGGAGACGATCTTTGTACTTTTCTAGCTGTCAAGTGACGAGGACGACACCTGAGCTGGCACCCCCCTCTCCTAACATCCACGCCATGCCAACGGGAGGACTTTGAGCCCCGACACCTCCCTCTCCAAACTTACGTGCCATACTAAGGGGAGGACTTGAAACCCTACTGATATAACGTGCCTCACTACGTAGTGAATCTTTAATGCATTAGGACAAGAAACGAAAACCAACGCCAGCCACAAGCTCGCTACTATGACCACTCGGCTTCAGCGGCTACCCTCTTGTTTCGAAAAGACTACAGTACAAAAATATGGATGATGATTGTTTATTAATGTCACACTGAGAAGCAACGTAGTGATAGTGAAGTTTATTGGCGCAAGAGCCAGATATGGCTATGTTGCTCCAAACAAGATTTAACTGTGGTCTAGACGTAAGGAAATTGAAGAAAAGACACAAATTGGTTGACAAGTAGGGTCGAAAATACAGAAGGATCACTAGGGTAACCCGGGGGTGCGTCACCCGTGTTTGCCAAAGACAGTAAACCCCATGGGAAAGAAAAAGATCACTAGGGTGCCTCGGGGTCATGATGCCCGTACTTACCAAAAGAAGGAAAAGTCCCTGAGGTCCCACTGAGAAGCAACACAAGGACTTTTAGTTTTAGTTTTTATTAACGTCGCACTAGAAGCAACACGAGGGCTATTGGCGACGGAGATCGTAATTTTGAGCCATGGTCAAGTGACGAGGACGACACCTGAGCTGGAACCCCTCTCCTAACATCCACACCACGCCAACGGGAGAACTTTGGGCCCCGAACAGATTTAATGTGCATCAGCCCCGGTTACACGGCGGGTCTTTGGCGGACAAGGATCGAACCCGCGACTGAACGAAAACCACCAGCCGCAAGTCCACGACCTTGACCACTAAGCTACCGCGGCCACGCAACACAAGGGCTGTTGGCAACAGACTTCGTCGTCATGTAACGAGGACGACATCTAAGCTGGCAGCTCCATCTCCTAACTTCCACCCCATCCGAACGTGAGAATTTGGAGTTCCTACAGATATGATGAGCACCAGCCCTGTTTCACGGCGGGTCTTTAGTGGCATCAGGGTTCGAATCCACGACTCGACGAAAACCGCCGGCCTCAAGTAGGCATCAGCCACAAAATATGAAGTTGTTAACTTAAAAAGGTTATCTATCAATTTATTCGTCAAATATAGTGACGCAGCCACGGAGAATTCGAAACAACTGGACAAAAACTTTATAGAGTCAGAAAAATTAATTTTAAGAATAAAAAATTGCGGGATATCTCACTTCAGCGTTTTCACACGTATCCCCATAGGAACTTGTCATTTCATGCAATTGAGTTTCTACTGATAGATTAGGTCCAGTTCTCGAAGAGGAACTTTGAGACATTCCGAAATCTCCTACAGCTTTGATTGTTTATTAGCGTTGAACTAGAAGCAATGTGAGGGGGATGGATGACTCCCGAACATTTTTATCGACAGTAAGTGACGAGGAAGACACGTAAGCTGGTAGCTCCATTTCGTTAACTCTTACCGCATCCCAACTTGAGTTCCGACAGATGTGACGAGCATCATCCCCGCTACACGATGGGTCTTTGATCGAATCGTGACTCGAACTGACAACACGACCGAAACAACGCCGGCTATGAGCTCGTGATTGTGTCCACTCGGTTACCAAAGGCAGAAACTTCAATTCAGGAGTGTTAAATTTTATCTTGACAGGAAAAAAAAATGTTAACTATTTTCAACTCTAATCCATTGAAATTAAAATTAAATACGGTGTATTCAGGCGTGCTTTATAAAGGAATTACCTTTCTAAAATATGTGAAATAATGGTAATATTTTTAACTTTTGAAATTATAAGTCCATCAAAATAAAATTTCTATAAGAGAAGTTGAGTAAGTCTCACGGAACGCTGGATATTTCCGGCAAAAATAGCTCTAATTGCTCTCCATAAATTAATTTATAAAGTCAAATGTACCTTCTTTCATATGAACTTTTTAAAAATGAAATAAAATCTATCTCAAAAATATTTTTAAAATGAATAATTTAAAAATTACAAATATTAGTAGTATTTTAATTTTTTAAGTAATAAAGATATGACACAAAATTGAGGATCGTTTTTATAAAGTTACAGTATACTTTCCCCCTATATAAACTTTTTGAAATATCCTGTGCGCAAGCGAAAAAAAAGTAAACTGACAAAAATGCATTTAAAGTTTTAATATTATTTATAAAATTAAATTTTGAAACTTGCATGCCAAAATCCTTCAGAAACATCTCTAATTTCACTTTCCCTCTTCAACCAATCAACTAGGTTATCTTTTTTTTTTTTTTTTTTTCATCTGGTTTGCTTCGAGAACTTCAAAAAATGAGTCCAGGTTCCTTTTTTTTTTGAATGTTTGAATTCGAAAATAGTCATGTCTTGCCAGCACATATTTCGACATGCTTTAAGCCATCTTTGAAAATGTTGGTGATCAGATTTTAGGCAGGTTCTGCGCAGTATTTCTTTGTTCGAAACCAAAACTTTGTTCCAACAATGCAAATGAGAGTCTTCATAACGGCAATAAATATTTGTTTCAGACCTCGAAATAATAAGAGTTCTAGTTACCAATTCTCAGTCGATACTGGATATGTCTAGACGATCTTTTTTTTCACCTCATGGATTGCCCGGCAATTTATACAGTCGTTTAAGCCCACATGAAATAATAGTCAGTTAATCTGACTATTATTTCATGAGAGGGCAAATTCCCTGAGAAGAATTTTTAATAAATTAAATGAAAAAGTTCTATGCAATGAACATATTTAGCCACTCAAGGTGCACTTTTATAATTAATTATTAAATTACTCAGTTACATATAACAATTAAAATAAACGATGAAATATCTAGAAATGGACAATAGTAAACTTTTCCGATATTAAAATTAATTTTGATTTGGTTTCATTAGCGTCGAATTAGAAGCAACACGAGGGCTATTGGAAATGGATCTCGTGATTAAAATTAGAGGAAGCGATGAATTATTAAGTTGAATATATTTAAGCTAAATATAATTAAAATTAAAGCAAACGATATATTATACAATTTAATATTATATCAGTTACATGTAATTAAAATTGAAGCAAACGGTGAAAAATTGAAAAGGGATCTGGTACGCCAAAAGTGATCCAACTAGTTAAAACAATAGCACCTTGGGAAGTTAATAATTTGATGCGAGAAATGGAACTTAATGGTTGCCAAATTAAGCTCGCATGTTGACAAATTTTGCATAGTTTTAATAATTCACGAATGCGTTGCAACGATTTCTAATAAACTAAAGCCTTTCCTTTAAGGTAGAGGCCAAAGGTAATCGAGGTTTTTGTAGAATATTTGATTTCTTCATTTTTTCCTATATGAGAAAATTTCAATCGTCAGATTTCTTTTCCACTAAACATTCGGGGAGAGGGAGGGAATTTCACCTTTCAATCGCCTACTCTCTGTTATCTTGTTTCCCACAGAAATTTTAGTGGGAACTATGGGCTCGAATCCTGATGTCAATAAAGCGTATATTGAGACTTATGCAGTTTAAATTTGTCGGGGCCTCGCGTTGGGATGATATGGGAGAGGAGGAATCTTTTTTTTTTTCCAGGTGTCGTCTTCTTCACTTGCCCGTGTTTCAAAGGGATGATGTCCTCCCTGAATAACCTTCACAATGTTTCTAAGTGCGAGGTTGTGAAGTATTTCTTTTATTATTTAACTCTACTGCCATCCCAAAATCTACTTAAATCATGAATCAATTAAAGATACGTGGCCGCGGTAGCCTACTGGTCATGGTCGCGGACTCGCGGCTGGCGGTTTTCGTTGAGTCGCGGGTTAGAGCTTTGTGCCCCAAAAGACCCACCGTATAGCTGGGGCTGATACCCGTTAAATCTGTCGAGGCCTCCGTTGTCAAAGTCTTTCCAATGGCGTGGCGGGGAAGTTAGGAGAAGGGGTGACAACTTAGGTATCGTCCTCGTCACTTGAACGCGATTCAAAATTACGAGGTCCATCGCCAATAGCTCTCGTATTACTTCTAGTGTGACGTTAATAAAACCAAACCAATTGAAGATATGTAAGAGAAAGACTACACACTATTATCAATCAAAGAATGTGCAAGATTGCTCTCTCTCTCTCTCTCATCTCTCTTGATTCAAATATTCTTAGTTTATGTTCAAATAATAAAGTCTGGCTTACCAAATCACTCATTTCGATTCAAGCACTTCTCGATTTTAACATATTCGACTTCTGTTATTCTGTGAAAGGAGTCACTTCCAACATAAATAATTAACTACGACGTTTCTCTTTGATCTAATCAACTATCAACTTGTCGTTATCCTTGTACTCCAGGAGAGGGGGGTGCCAGCTTTGGTATCATCCTCGTCACTTGATCGTGGTTCAAAAATACGCGGTCCGTCGCCAATAGCCCTCGTGTTGCTTCTAGTGCGACGTTAATAAAAAACTAAACTAAACTATCCTTTACTCCCTTCTCTTTCTTTTCAATTCTATTTTTCTTATATATCACAATCCTTAATTCGTTTCCCATCACTTCTTATCTTCATCTTATTTAAATAATTACGTTTCATTTGGATGGCAAGAAGTTGTCATTGTATGAAATTCAAAAAGTTCTCCGAGGTTAGAGAAGAGAAAACCACGCATTGCCTAACGTCACAAGGTTAATAAACCACGAATCGTCAGCAGTTTAAAATTTAGACGCGAAAAGCTTTTTCAGGTGGGAACATACCTAAATGTTCGAAATTGTCGGCTTGTGTAACTGTAATACAAATTTCCGCGTTTAACATGCTGTGCCTCTTTCAGATTTAGAAACATTCTATAACTAAAAGTATGCCACTTTTAAAATATAAAATCCTTTTGACATATAGTACGGACGATACTATGACATACCATGTAAGAAAGAAAAATGGACGCGAATTTCAGCAGAAACGTGTGCAATGATAAAATGCGATGCTCTGTACGCGCATTTGCAGTCGAAATGTGATATTAATATTGGAGTCTCAATTTGCAAAAGGATTATTTGCGCTAATCTTAATCTCTCATGAGCTTTAATCTTGCCAACCTTGAGAATTCTCTTACAACTTCCTTTGAAGAATTTCGCACCTGTTTCCTTTTGTCACATTCGATAGTTTCTGCGTTTTAGAATGGAGCTGCTTCAGAGTATTGCAGAATTTTTAATAGTTTATTTCAGCCAAGTGAGTGATGGTCGAGTTTAATGCCACAAGAGCAAAATGTAGCCATGCTAAGACAAACAAGGTAAGGCTGTGGTCTAGAGGAGAGAAAAGACAAACGAGAGTTATTGATATTATTTAAATGGCGCAATATCCAAATGTGGTCAGGCCACACCAAAATGCCGTAACCTAGACGGGTGCAAAAATTGAAAAAAGAAAAATTAGTGGACAAGGAGGGAGGGTCGAAAATAAAGAAGGATCAATAGGGTATACCGGCGGCATATCACTCGTATTTACCGGACAGTAAACACCAAGCGGAAGAAAAAGATTACAGGGTGTCTCGGGGTCATGATGCCCGTACCTATTATTTCAGTCAAAGAAAAGAGTAAAATTTCACAAATTTTCTAGTAACTCAGACAAGGACTTGGATTATTGATGTTAATGGATAAGTTAACAAAGGAAATTAACTCCCTTAACAAAATTTTTCTATTATAGAACACGGTATTTTTTAATTTTTTTTTAAAGTATCAGGTAGAGAAGGATCTAAATCTTCTATTTTTCTAATTTTATTCGAATATTAGTAACTCGAGCTCAGGCCACGAGATATACGAAGAAAACAGTTGGGGGTTACATACAAAATGAATTTGAATCGACGCAACTCATGATATTCATGCGGGGTAAGAGAGGTTCCTTTCAATAAGTCAGACAATTTTAAAATAGAAGAATAAAAAACGTCGAGCGATAATGAAATACTGCACAATCTTCTGAAATAGGCGAAACATGATAGGAAGGACACTCGGCAGCGTTCTAAAAAAAAGTGAAATAATTGAAGATGCTGCTGGTTCAGTCGAACCGAGTTTCGAAATCAACTTGATGCCCAGAAAGAAGTACCAACTCAAGTGTCGATCTCGTCACTTGACTGTTACGTGTGCTGCGATCTCGTAAATAGGACCCACTATATATATATATATATATATATATATATATATAAAGAACGACAACAGCGACATAGCCCTCCGCCATCCTCTTCTGTGTAAGGGCGTTCAGACTCAGTTCCCACTGTCCCCCCCATTATTCTGCGCGACGAGTATTGTGTGGTACAGAAACCCGCGACTTGACTCGACCATCGCTTGTCACGAAACGCGCCACCGTTAATAAAACTGAATCAGATGCATGGTACGCTTTATTGTAAAAAAAACAAGCTTTCCTTTTATATAGAAGAGCGTACAAATGAGATTTTTATTAACCATCGCTTAAAAAAGATTTCTGACGTTAAAAATGCCTGAAAATAATATAAGATAGTATTATTTCAGTACAAGTACCCTACAGCAAACTTAAATTTGGAAATTTTCAATTGAAAAAAGAATCCTTTAAGCATTACAAAATAGAAATTCCATTTAGAATTACAGTACTGAAAGATAAAAGGCACTAATGTATGTTTTATATAAGCAAGAAAAAATGACTACACTTAAACAGAAAGAGAAACATAGTTCACTACTCAACTCTAATTAAATTAGAATATAGATAGATTGATGTTGAGTCATTTTTTTATATCAAAGATGGTTGTGTTCTGTTCATATTAAGTGAAGATTGCTTTTGAATTGTATCTCTAATGGCCCGCTTCATAGCAATGGAAGAAAACTGTATCCAAATGAAAGCCTTCTGTCAGATATTAGTTATTAGAAATAAAATAAAAGGAATGAGATATTTATGAAGTAGAGATAGTACTGAAATAAAAAACAACAGTTTCTTTCTTCTAAGATTACGTTATTGTGAATAGTTATTGCATTTCCACGAGTTATTTGCGTTCAAAATAACGTTTCTTTGTTGAAGCAAAATACGTTTATGTCGAGTCTATATATCTTATATCATCAGTTGCGTGCATTTTCTTCTCGAGAATCGGAAAATGTTTGCTCTTCACTATAAAAAAAAAAAAACGGGAAAATAATTGCTTGTATCTCGATTATAGGCTAAAACAGTAGAATTGCATGATGAATACAAATTATCAGCTTATTGTTATGGTTGCAAGCCTTGTGAGCAGTCTTTCGGATGGGATAATTGTAGCTTTTTTACGTTAAGTGAGCTTCAGAATTCTTACTAGCCATGGTGTGGTATGGAAATGAGATAAGAGCTAGGATATTGTTCTTGTTGCTTGACCATGGCTGTAAATTAAACTGTCCATCATCAACAATCCTTGTGTTAATGTGACGCTAACTCAGCAGAATGAAATACAGCTAACAATGACATTGTATAGAAGGAAAAAATTATAATTTTTTTTGCAGTTTATTTTTCTCTGACTATTCCTGTTATGGATGACGCAATAAATATCCAAAAACACTTTCTTCGAGCGCAAATGAAGGAAATGAAAATAAGGAAGAATTGTAAATGGTGTTGAATCATCTTCTATGATTGTTCTGTTCAAATAGCAAGGGCTATTTTCGCTAAAATTCGAGCTACGTCATTATGAACATTTATTTTTGAAATCTATATCATCAATAAGGCAGGTTAGAGATAAAATGTCTGTATAATTTTGATATTAATGATTTAATGTTTGAAAAAAGTCTGTTAAAAACATATTTCTGAAAAACACTTGATAGGAAATTCTTTTTAATTAAAAAATCTGTAACTTAATCAGAATCTAATAAGCTTAGGGATAAAATTGAGTTTAAAAAAGTTTTTTAACCATTTAATAATTAAATATGGCTAAAATGTTTTTTAACCATATTTAATTATCAATAATTTTTAAATACAAAATTTTTAGCTTTTGCAGATTTGCAAAAAGTTATAACGTAGGCTTTGAATTAAAAGATGTTCTATGAAAAATAAACTTTGGGAAATATCACTTACTACGCTAGAGATTCCGTAATTTTGACCATTCTTTTGTGAATATCATACCGTTAAACATTTAAAAATAAAAATAAAAATTATAGTACACATTTTTTTCACAACATAAATGGTTGTGACTTAACTTTTAGTATGATTGTTGTTAGCCTGATAAATAATAACGCCAAAAGTTAACACAAACCATTTTCTCAGAAATCGTGCTAATGTTAGAAGACAAATATTACAAAAATTCTATATTCAGAAAAAGCATTTTATGACTAAACAGATTTGTAATACGTCAGAATATATCAAATTGTCATATCTCATTTCTGAGGTATCATGTTAAGAAAGCAAAGCTTTCACTGGAAATATTTTTTAAAAAAATTCATAGAGCCAGGAACAAAAAATTTCGAGAATTTTGTCAAAATTCTTATTTTAAGGTAATCCTAAGCTTAGATGGCCTGCAGCAATTATAAGTTCATCAACTCAATATGCTGAATGTTTTCCCCTAAAATCTGTTTAATGTAATTTAGTGATCTGTAATGTACATTGCAGTTAACGAGTATTTGCACGTTACTTATACTAAATGAGCATGAATTCCTTTTTCCAAAAACATATCGGCATTTGAAATCCTTAGCTGCTGTTGGAATCTTAATTAGATCTTGCGGTTCTAGTTATCATTATTGAAATTCTTGTGTCTCCAGCGAAAGGAATATTCTGAATAAGTTTTCCAAACACGAAAAGGCGTACAGAATGATGAGGCGTTTGGATAGTTCTTGCGCAATGTCGATGCAACAACTCACTTTTTGACCGATTTCGTCATTTTAAATAGCGGTTAAACGACGAGGATGACACCTGCGTTAACAGTTCGCTTTCACACCACGCCAACACGAAAGTCTATTATGCTCCGAGGCAATTTTGCACCCGCATCGGTGTTGTTTTATTGACGGAGGCACTTTAAAACTTTCAAAAATAGACTTTTAATTTTAGTCTCTGTCGTTTTTAAATATGGTTCTGATTTTATACACTTAACAGGGATTACCAGTATTGTATTGTCATCTCGTTTACATACTTTGAGAATTAATTACCGGATAGGGAAGTGATCGATATTCCTTTAAACAATAAAAAAATTCTAATTACGTTATACCTTATTAAGCGTTGACCATTTTGTATCATGGACATGTGGAATACCTTTCAATATCCAAGCATTAATCGTTTACTAAATTTCGCCCATATTGCTTGGTCTTTTTGATTACATCACATCAAACTCCCAGATCGGAGAAAGCCAACTTTAAAGTCGCAAAAGGCTTCATGTGTTTGTTTTTTCGGGCACACCTTTTACTTAGAGAGAAAAGCAACAATACTAAATGGAAGAAACCTCTCGTACGCGAAAACTAATGTGCCCATTTTCTCCTATATTTTTTCTATCGCTTAAGTTATTTTTCAAATTAATAATCCTTTCTCCCCCCCCCCATTTATGCTTGTATTTATTAAAACTAAGGGAATGGGACCCATCAGAAAGTCGAACTTTCTGATAAAAGAACCTTGGAAACAGATTAAGAATCCGGCTTTAAAGAAAGGCGTTATTTAAACGGATTAAAATTCGTTTATTTCTTCTTATGTAGCATGTGTTCATCCTTTTTGACCAAAATTGACGAGAGTAAAATGAAATTTTTAGCCGGTGTGCGATACTTCTGATATACATTTTGATGACAGCACGATAAAAGGTAAGTGCGCTTAGCATGGCTTAAAGTTACGTCACATTCGTACAAAAGAGCTAAATTTTTAAGAAAGCCCAAAACTGTAAAAACCACTTTTCAGCATGTATTTTAGAAATCGACTAAGGAGTAATAATTGAAACAGTTATTTGACTCAAAATGAAAAAGTGCTGCACATAAATAAATCAAATGTTAAAGACAAATTTTCATTTGAAATTTTTTTCATAAGCACCAAAACGTTTAAGCTAATTTACGAGAAAAAATTATTTCACGAGGAAATACTGTTCCATAAAAAACAGTTGATAAAGTATAGAGTTATAATTTTTAATAAAATATACATAAAGAGTTCATAAGAATTATTTACCAAAATTTATGTATAACAGTTAACATATGATTTATATCGAAGTTTCTTTTTTAATGACATTTTTCATTTTTTCATATCTTGATTAACAAGAAACAAAAATCTTACACTTTTAAAATTATTTATTCACGTTTATTTATTCATTTATTTTATGGTCTGAAAGAACACTTTAAGAGGCTTTTTTACTTAATTATTTAAACTGTTCCAGTTCAAAAAATTTCCTCACGATATCAAACAAAAATTATCGTAACGTACTGTCTCACAATAGAAGTAGAAATACATAATCTATTCTCGATAATTTATCAAAATAATTGTCTTATTTATTATTTCTTAATATTTTATATACAGATATTTTGATAATTATGTCTTACTTCAAATTGATATATTTTTATTTCCATTTAACACGTCGCAATTGACTATACATCGCAATCTAACCTTAGAAACTCTTTTGAAAAAAAAAAAAAATTGGGAAAATTTTTCCAACTGTAATAAACGGAATCGCACGTTTGTTCAGGCGTTGATTTTGCAAACTAAGTAGCTGAACAACACGAAAGAGTATCTAATTTTAAAACTGACATTTCATGGTTGAAGAGGAAAACATAATGACAAACACAATCAAAACATAACCTTGAAACCTGAATACACATACACACATGATCACGGAAAATATGCCCAGTGTATTTGTTCAAACGAATACGAAAAGGTCTTTTCTTACCTCATAGCTTTCCCTCTATTTCGAATTAAAAATTCACCTCGGCGACATTTCTGAACGGAGACGAATTCGCGAAATGAACATCCAATATCCTTCCTCGAGCTGAAACAAACTGCAAACACAAATTTTCATTCGACTCTTGGGTGTAGGTACTTCTACTCTGCCTACGTCCGACAGAGGAAAAAACCTTTTTCCCACAAACAACAATCACTCTTTGGCGTGTATTGAGTCACTGAGTCTATTCTTTCTCAAATAAGAGAGGAACTCCCTAGAGTCACTTTCATTATTCAGAAAAAAAGAAAACGCAGAAGTGGTGGTTGTCTTTCGGAAAGAAAACAGAAGGTAGCATTTAATTTGTGTAATCCGGTGACGTCAGGAGAAGTATCGTTTTAGACCGAGCAGACGATGTTGTGCCTTTCTTTCATCTCGTGCGGTGGCAGCTGTGTGCATAGACTCTTTCCCCAGTTTCAGCTGAGCACTGTAGAAGGAGGGGGGATTAAGATTGAATGTCAAGTTCGCTTGCTGATGGAACTTTCGAGATATTTGGATGTTTGTCGCCACGCAGCAATGAAAGCATGGGGAGCTACAACCAGGTTTTGAATCTTTTATTTACAAATAGGACTTTTTTAAAAAAATATTTTGATTGATTGATTTGAATTATCATTACACTTAGAAGCAACATGAGAACTATTAGTGATGGACTTTATTATTTTGAACCACGGTCAGATGACGAGTTCGATTCTTAACTTGGCCTCCGCTCTCCGCATCCATCTCCGCAGTCAAATTGAGGACTTGAAGCTCCGATATACCTAATGAGCATTAGCCCCACTGAGCATGATTACAAATTACGAAACACTCGCGAATTTGAACCCTTTTAAGTTTTGCAGCTGTTGTTGGTATAGCGGAGTGATTTTGGCTTCGAGTTGATGGTTGGCAATGTTTTAACTCCTGATTACATTAACACACGTTGCGTAGAGGAGACTGATGCACATTTGAATTTAAAGTCTCATGAAAGTCTGTCAAGTTATAAAGTTTTTTCTTGACTTGGATGAGTAAGAATGGAGTGTGATTCAGGCGAGACTGGGTCCTGGGTCCAAAATTCCGATGCATGTTGGCTGTGGTTAGTTGTGACTATTAGTGTTGACGTACAGAAATAGTAGCCGGAAAACACTTAATAAACAAGCAAGCAATCTTCCTAAAATTTTGCTATAATTTTGTATCTTCGGACTATCATTTATCGATTTCAGAAAAAAAATATTTCTCATTTCGCTAATATCTTATAATTTATATCACGTATAGCAATACATATATTGGGAATGCCTTCTTGTAAGAATAAAATCATGTCTTCGATAAAAATTGAAGACTGGCTGATGTTTTGATTTGGATATAAACATTTATAACGGAACTGCGCGGCTGCGGTAGTTGAGTTGTCATGATCGCGAACTCGTTTCCAGCATTGTTTCCATTGAGTCGTCGGTTTGATACTGATTCCAATAAATTCTATCGTGTAGCAAGAAGAATATCCCTTACATCTTTTGGGGCTCAAATTCCTTTTGTTGGGATGATAAAGAAGGTATAAGAATGAAACGAAGAAATGTCCTATTATTATTAAAAGCTGATGTGGTTTCATTCTTATACCTTCTTTATATATATATATGCTGATGTGGTAATGATACAGTTATATATCTATATAATATAACTGTATCTATTACCACATCAGCTTTTACCCAATAACAAGACGTTTCTTCGTTTCATTCTTTCTCTTCTCTATATATATCCGTGTGTAACAAGGTGATCCAATTTGAAGAGTGCGCTTTGGTTTTCTTATACCGTGATCTGACAGATATGACAATTATTCTGACACTGAAGTATAATTGTTTGAACCTTTTTTAAGTGTGGGAGACAAATTTCCAACATGGTTGTGTTGTTACAGCTTTATTTGTGAGGTAAAAGAGAAGTGGAGATATATAATATTACTTAATCCTGTGATAATTTATTTTTGAAAAACATATTGTAATTCAAATTTTTTACATTATAATTCCTTACAGCAAATGTTGCTTGCCACTGTTTAGATACAAAACGAACGCCTCGAACCCAAGTTTGGGACACTTCGCACCATTGTTGGTGTTATTGACGAGATTTCTTCAGTTATGATTTCTTTTAATTCATCGATGTTTGCTGGACTTCTCTGAAAAACCCTATATTTGAAGATAATCCCACAAAAAAATCTAACGAGGTAAGATCTGGTGACCTTGGTGGCCAAGAACCCTACTAAAATTAAACGGTCATCAAAGAATTTCTTACTGCGTGGATGGGTGAGTTTGGCCATTGGTGGCTCCATCTTACAAGAACCAACTGTTAACTATCTTGTATCTCCATCTAGAACAATAAAATTTGAATTATGTAGTACCTTCAGATTCATTAAAATCTAAGGATGGATGTGCAGACGATTTCTTGTGCCATTCATAGGAAATTATGAAATAAGGCTTTCAAAATCAATCAATTTGTCTCTCTCTCTCTCTCTCTCTCTACCTGTATATATATATATAATATATAATATATATCTCTCTCTATATATAATATATATATATAATATAATATTAGAATGGGGTTGATGGAGATTGTTCATCCGACAGCTACGCTATGCTCTTACGCATAGGGCTGGTTGTCTAGGATGTACTTTCGCAGTTCCATTATAATGTTGTTGATAATATTCAAGGGATGGCTTGCAGTTGTTTTACCTGTTTATTAGGAGAGATGATGAAAATGATAAGTATTTACATGCAATGAAAATTAGTAAGTTAACCAGTTCGTCAGATAGTTAAGATGACTGCCTCATTTAACCATATTGGGCGTTGGGCGATGGAACGTGGCGTTTGGCTTCATGTTCGCCGACGCAGGTAGGTTAAGAGAGGAGAAAGTGGTCGGCTAAAGAGAGAGAGAACATGAAACGAGCTTCACTCAGTTTTGTTCTCGGATAGGTATGCGCTGCATGAGCTTATCAGCATGAGCTCTGATTCGTTGACATCAATTAGTATCGGAGGAACTGGTTTCGATAAGTGGAAAAATAATAATGAATTGCTTAATATTTAGCTGGAAAAATCCTACAGAGTTCGACCCCTCCAAATAGAGCTGGCCTCCAGCTATACTGGAATTTTCAAAATAACTAATAATACAAAATAACTAATAACACAAGATAATATCTACTACATAAAAGGAAAACAATATAGTATGAAATTAAATCAAACAAAATTCACCAAATAATAACTATGTTTGATATTTAAATGGGGTTAATAGAAAAAAGTTTTATATGTGTTTTCGTATTGTGGAGCTATATCATCTCCGCAGATTTTTTTTTTTTTCTTCTTCTTGTAAATCTTCCAATTCTCAGATTGTACGTCTTCCGTATTCTTCGTAGCATCTTTGCTTTGTAACTCTGTTCTTCTATATTTGTAAATATGTAAGCCTGGACTGGCGTATTCTGATGAGCTTGGGCATATGATGCCTTCTTTGAGCCATCCTTCTATCTGCTTGTTTACTTTTTCTCTTTTCGTGAATGCTAATCGGCGTGGCGATTGACAAACTGGTTCATCATCTTTTAAAATAATTCGCATGGTAACATCGGTGCTTGCCGTTTTCTCAGGCTTGTAGCTTTCTATCATTTCCGTAAGTTCTTTTTTGATCTCAGGATCTCCTATGTGATTCAGTTCTACTTTTTCGACGTTTTCCGCTTGTATCTGCATTGAGAATGCTTGATTTTCATATTTAACAAATTCTACACCATTCTCCGTGAAGTTGACTGATGCACGTTCTAAAATATCTAAACCTATGACTGCTTCGAACTTAAGTTTTGCTGTAGGCACAACATGCCAAGTTAGTGAGTAGTTTTCTTCACCCATCTGAAATTCTTGTTCGAAAGATCCTATCGTAGTGACTTGAGCATTACCTATGCCTGTTAAGAGAATTTTGTTCTTCACTAGTTTCGCTGGATCGATGATTCTTCTGCTGGTATTTTCTCGTAGTAGACTGACGGTACTTCCGGTGTCGATAAGCGCAGTAATTTTCTTGTTTCCAAACATTATTTCCTTGTAGCGTAGATTTTCTTGATTGATAGTGGCACATGTTGCCGTTGGCTTGCTTGTTTCTCTCGTGAAATTCGTAGTTCTCTTCGGCTGGCTTGTATTTAGTTCTTTCGCTGAATCGTTGAATCTTCTAAACCTGGAGTAATTCGTTTGAGCGTGATTAGAAACATTTGAATTCAAATACCTTTCTCTGCCGTGAGTTCGATTTTCGATCCGTCGATTTGAGTTTGCGTGATTTCCTTCATGACTTCTGTGACTAGCGGAATGAGCATCGTGATGTCGATTGTAACTAGTGGTTGCTGCAACTTTCCCACCTGATCTACTCTGCTCGAACTTTCGTGGCGATTCAAACTGACGAAATTGTTCTGAAGCTCTGAAATCTTGTTTCCCCCTAAAATGCGTATTAACTGGCTTTTGACTTAATGTTCTCCTGACGTCTTCATACTCTTCGAACTTTTCTGCTAATTCGGCTGGCGAATTTATCGTTGTCCATTCGTCTAGAAAATGTTGCTTAAAATCTGTAGGAGCTCTACGTTTCATTTGATCTGAGATGATCAGTTTCCTTAATTCTTCAAAAGATTCGATTTTTAACCCTGATGTCCATCCATCAAAATATGTTGCAAGTTCGTGATAAAAATCGGTCCAAGTGTGGCTATAAACTTTTTGATGCGTGGTAAATAACTGGCGAAACTTTTCTGGCGTTAATTTAAATCTTTTTAGCAGAAGTTCTTTTACGTGGTCGTAGTCGTTTGCTATCTCCTCTGGTTCACGTGCAATTATGTGAGAAATTTCGGACGGTAAGAGTCCTAAAAGATATGAAACCCAATGTTCTTTGGAAATTGTTAATCGTTGCACTTGACGTTCGAATAAGACTAAATATAAACTTATATCTTCTTTAACTTCATATTTATGGAGAAATTTGGATATTTCCTTGCCTAGTAATTTCGAATGGTCGGTTTCGTCAACCGTTGAGTATAATTTGAGTTTATTTTCTAATTTTAATCGCTCTAGCTCAATTTCATGTTGATCTTGTCGTCGTTTCTCTTCTATAGCATGTGTTTCAAGGCGCAACTTTTCTTCAAATTCTTGTTTTCGTTGTGCTTCGGCAAGTGTTTCAAGGCGCAACTTTTCTTCAAATTCTTGTTTTCGTTGCTCTATTATACTCGTAAACAAATTTTTAGTGAATTCCTCATCATATTCAGTATCTTTAGTGATTAAGTCCCTTAATTTCTTAACTGTCATTGAAGAATCAGGCTTTAGATCTAATTCTTTCGCTAGGACAAATATATCTTCCCGACGTCCTTTAGTGAGGTACGACATTTTAAAATTAATATGAGAATAGTTAAATAGAAACAATTAAATAGAATCAATCAGTTTGAAAATTTATACTCTAATCGTTTTTACGTAATAACAACAAAAGTGATTTTAAAATGAAACACGATTATGGTGAATATCGTTTAATTAATTTGCTTAGATAAATGTATGTATAGTAAAATATATCTAACACAATAATTAATGCAAGGATATTTGAAATAAATTGTGAAAATAATATAAATAATATTGCAATATAATTTGTTAAAGTACACCTTTTTTTTAAAAAAAAAAAGAATTATTTATCATATCAATCTGAATTCCCTTAGTTAAAATTTTCCACAGAACTAAAACTAAACATTGTGAAAGAATATAAAGTAATTCAATGAGAACCAAAAAAATATTCAGACATACAGTGAAATAATCATAGAATAAAAAAAAACAAAGTCATCTATTTTGAGAATACACTTTCAATTCGCTTAATTTAGAATTCAAGAATCTGCCAAACCTATTTTTTAAAAGTAATAAGTTATCATTCATTGAGAGGGTGAAATGAAACAGCAGAAATTTGTTTTGACTACAGCGAATATATCTCATGGGAAAGGGCAAAAAATTATACACAGCTGCCTGGGAAGGATTATTGTTTACGTTAACTGTGACTCGAAATCTAATTACTTATGCATTTATTCGTTTCTGGCGTGAGAACGCTGACTGATTTGATATCAAGGCATATCAATTCACACACACAATAATAATAAAAAAGAGACACTCCTAGATTTTGAACTTAAGATGACAATTTGAAAATATATATGTATAAAAATGCACTTGGAAAATAATACGTTTAATTTACTTTTCTTCAGATATTTCTTCTTATAATTAAAAAAACATTACATGACAGCACTTCATTATAATTAGATGATTGTCCGAAAAAATAAATGTTTTACAGTACCTGGAATCTTGCGATGAAACTTGCACATTAATATAAGCTGGATTTTATATATATATATTTTTTTTAAAACAAAGCTCTTACAGCAATCGACGGCATTTACAAAGAGCTTAAACGAAACACACATTTAGATTATCACTAGCACAAATAAATAACTTGATGCGAAGAAGCATTTGATGATAGAAAAACTGAGGTTCTACTTGTAGGCGGGACACACTCGTCGTCGTAGGAAACTAATCGTGGAAATGGATGAGGCACACATTTTCTTTGTAGTAGATACGTTGTCACTGGACACTGGGTATTCTTGTTGTAGAGGCATACGTTGTCACTGGTCACTGGCTATTCTTGTTGAAGATACGTCGTCGCTGGACACTGGCTATTTTTGTTGATCTCAGGGCGAGCATCAATTTTCTTTTCTTCATGTAATTCTCTCCCATTAATTTTGACGCAATCTCGGTCCGATCACTCATACATTTTGAAGGAATCACTGCCGGAGCCGCTATAAATTTTGAAGTAATCCCGGACGAAATCCCCATAAATTTTGAAGAAATCCCGGCCGAGCCCCCATAAATTTTGTAGAATGGGGGTTGATGGAGATTGTTCATCCCGAATCTACGCTAGTATGCTCTTACGCATAGGGCTGGTTGTCTAGGGGTGTAATTTCGGATTCCATATAATGTTGTTGATAATATTCAAGGATGAAGCTTGCAGTAGTTTTACTCGTTTATTAGGAGAGATGATGAAGAATGATAAGTATTTACACAATGAAAAGTATTAGTAAGTTAACCAGTTCGTCAGATAAAGTTAGATGACTGCCTCATTTAACCCATATTGGCGTTGGGCGATGGAACGCGCTCGGGCGTTTGCAGTTTACTTCCGACGCAGGTAGCGAAGGAGAAGAGAAGCGGAGAAAGTGGCGGCTAAAGAGAGAAGAGAACGCGAAACGAGCTTCACTCAGTTTTGTTCTCGGATAGGTGGCGCTGCATGAGCTTATCACATGACTCTGATTCGTGGCGACATCTATTGAGTATCGGAGGAACTGGTTTCACAGTAAATTGGAAAAATAATAATGAATTGCTTAATATTTAGCTGGAAAAATCCTACATATATATATATATATAAATATATAAACGTTGGAAGAAGCAGACGATTTTCTCAAATCAATTGCGCAGAATCGGATTAAAAATTACTATTGATGTTCTCGCGAATTTACGTTTTTTAATACGAGTTTTCGCATTCAGAAAGAGAAGAAAAAACGATACTCGCACATTAAATATAGCCATATTGATTAAGTAATGGTGTTGAAAGTCTTGTTACATATATTAGAGATGTGGAAATTACAAAAGACAAACGGGTACTCTTTTAAATGGATCACCCTGTATGTATGTATGTATATATATATATATTGTTATGAACGTGAGTTGATGCTTTCCTACAGCGAATCTCTTATCTGCAGACCGATCTAGGAATCGTGGCCGAGTGAATTTGCTGGAGATTCGACCTGAATTTTGCGGAACTGTTACGGAGAGTCTGTCTTTGGAGACTATGTTGAAGAGATCGATCGAGGGGTCGATGGAATGCTGTTGGCACTTGAAATAAAGCGTGCCGAGTGAATTTGCGAAGAAGCAACGTGTATCGTCTGGGAATCGTAGGAGTTGTCATGGAGAGCTGGGTGGAGTAAATTTCCACTGGATTCTTGACACTGATATGTCGTCATTGATTTTATTCCATTTCTATTTATTTAGGACTTGGATAGATCCCGTAAAATTACTTCTATTATCCGTATAGATAAAAGAAGGCCTGCCTCTTCTTGCAATGAAGCGACGCAAAGACAACAAGAATTCGCCTGTAATAAGAGAGATCACCAGCACCAAAGCAGATGTTTTACATCAAATATTTTGCAGACGGAACGTTTTTATAATTTTTCGTATTTTTTTACGACTTTTTAGAATCTAAAATTCTTCTATTAAAATGAACAATATTAAATGGGATAAAGATTTATGCTAATGCATTATCATTTTATGCACTACAGTATGGTAAAAAGTAGAAGGAATGGATATTTGAAATTTTCAAAATCTTTCCTCATCAAGAGTTGAGTTTTGATTCTAAAAACACCGAATTTGTCAAAGAATGGACAAAGATTACGAAGTCCCTCATCGTTAAGTGTTCTGAATGATGCCTTTTGGACCATTCTCCAAATGACAGTTTTGGCTTCTTTCATTTCTTCAACTTTCAAATATTTTTGGTGCAAGAATACTAACTGTTTTTACAGTATCTAATAAAGCGACGCATCCAAGCTAAAAACCTTACTATTTTTTCAAAGGAAGAAACATTGGTTAAGTAATCAAATTCATGATTTTATGCAACTGTCAGAAAACTATAGTATAGTATCCTCTCCGAATTGTAATCTCTTTATCGACCATAGCTTCACAAGCAGGCCCCGGTTTTTCATCTTGCTTCAACCAAGATGGGTCATCATGCCACCTTTGACTTATAAGAGTGTCTACAGAGCAGCCTCGAGAAGATCAGTCAGCAGGGTTCATTGTTTCAGGCATTGTTCATTTTTAGAACTATAGTTTCTTATTTCTCTCGCTCGGTTCATGACAAAAACTCCCCATTTTTCTTCATTTTTTTATCCAATGTAAAGCATTCATTGAATCTGTCTAATAAACTGAAATAATTTCTTCCATATTCAGATCTTGTTTGATTGTCTTCGTGAGACGTACTCCTATAGTGTATGCAAGCAATTAAAATCTTGAAACTGTTACAGGTTTCAATGGAGCTACTCATGAGCGGGACTGTACAAGTTGACAGGAAACTCTATCTTCATTTTCGCTTCTTAAATATGTACAACATGCATATGCCAATTGAGAGGCATCACAAAAAAACGTGGAATGATAGATTGCTCTTTATATTAGGATTCTTTTCTAATCTCCTAAGGAGTTTTAGTTTATTTACATAAGTTAAATCTCTTTTCAGTTTCAAAAACTGTTTTGAAAGTTCATCAGCTAGTTCAGTGTCCCAAGACAATTTGGCTTTCCAACAATTCCTACATGAAGATTTTAAATCTTTAAGTGACAGGACTCGAGATTCCAAGTGGGTCAAACAGCTGATTTGCCCATGACAGTTTTGACCTTTTAGTTACTGGTAGTAAATCAAAAACATCTTCTATACGAAAACCTCTCAATGTGTCATCTTCTGTATTCCACTCCAGTCCCAAAACTGAGACAATTTCTTCATGCAAAGGAGATTCTACATCAGGTCGGTGAAATGTGGATTTATCCTAATTATGTCTCCATCCTCTCAAATCAAATTTAGTACTGAGCATTATTTCTTTTGGTTCCTTAATAAAAGATTCTAGTTCTTCTATGGTATCCAAACTTGAGACACAATTGTCAACATATATACAAGTCTTCAGCTTCTTCGCTACTTCATGAAAATGTTCAGGTACATTATTTAAATGGTATGAAATAGTAGCATCAAGGAGGAAAGGACTTGCGTTTATTCCAAATTCCACTCGTTTATGGCGATATATCTTTAATTTATCAGGATTTCGTTTTTCGAATCATAAAAACCTCAGATAATCTTTATCATTGTCATCAATGCTGATCTGGAGGAAGGCTTTCTTGATATCAGCAATCACGCCAAATGTTCCAAGTCGAAATCTGTTTAAGATTCTAGGAAACAGTTCCACCAAATTAGGTCCTTTTTCAGGACAACTGTTCAAAAATGAACCATTCTTCTGTTTCATAGAAGCATCAAAGATTGGCCGAATTCTTATCGTTGAATTTTCTTTGATCACAGCACGATGAGACAATTATGTATAAAGAAGATTGTCCAATCTCGAAATATCTACAGGTTCTATTATTTCAACTTTCAGTCATTTGTGAAAAACGTCTTCATAATCCTTAATCAAATTCTGAGATTGTAGAACCTTAATTGTCCATTTGAGTCTTCCCTCCGTAATTATTCTATTATTTGTAGGTGGCTATGATCTTTCCAACCAGGGAAGAGATACTTCGTACTGCCCGTCAGGAAGTTTCTAACATATTCAAAAAATGTTGTTTGGCTGCTGCTTCTTGCTCTATTTTGAATCGTTTCTCAGCCTGATCTTTGATTCCATAATTCCGTTTCAGAAATCTCTCTTGTCAGCATTGAAGTGACAATCAAATCAGTGTTGTCGTCACTTTTTCCTCTTCTAGTGCTACCCATAGCTGTCCATCCTAATCATGTTTCGATCACAACTAAACCAGAAGGCAAAATCTTGAAACCTAGAGTCAGAAGTTTTCCAGCAACATCCGCTCCAATCAGTAATTCTATGGGTCCTTGACGTCGGTCACTCAAATGGATAATGCTTTCAGAAAGCTCCTTCCTCCAACTCCCATCCGCAACTGGAGTAATTATTGCTCTACTTGTTTCTTGTCCGAGGATATCAAAGTAACACTTGTAAATCATACCAACATCAGTCAGAAGTGCTTTATAAACGTCATGATGACAGATTTCAATACTCGTACCTCCAAACAAAGGATGTCGTAGACTTTCCCTTCGGTGGGATAGATAATTCAATTTCTGAGCTGTACTATTTAAAATGTAAGACCTTTGAAAAGCCGAGTAAATAATTGCTCTTATTTTAATTTTACCCTTTTCTTCTCTTAAAAAAAATGCAAGAGTGTCTAATAAGACACGAGGAGTAGATGAAACATTTGCAAGAGTCTGATCTTGTACAGGAATATCATTTTCGGGTTTAGGGTTAGTGATTTCCTTGGTAGACTGAGCTCGATTATTAATGCACATAAGATGATGATGTAATTTTCCATAGTTTAAGTATTTAATCTTGGATTTACAAGTGCTAAAAATATGGTTGAGTTTTAAACATCTAAAGCAACCACCCTTTTTTATTAAAATATTTTTCTCTCTGTTCAACTGGTAAACCTTGAGCATATCTACTTTCGGCACTAGAATGGTTATTATCACAGAATATACACTACGAGTTCTTTTCAGTTGAGCTATATTACACTGAACTATAAAGTACCATGCCCGTAATTATATTTTTATTACGATTAAAAAATGATTTCATCAATTGATTTTTCTTGTTTTTATATTTTAACCCAAAACCACTTTGAGATAAGTTAATCTTTTCTACTCTCTCTATTTCTTTTCCAAGGAATTTCAATAAGGCTTCTAACTTGTTAAATTTCTCCTTTGATTTAATCGTTATCGAAGACAAATGTCGCTCCTTAATTCTCAAAAGGTCTATGGATAAACAAAACCAATGGAAAAAGCATGGAGGCATACTTTTCACTAGTTTCACCCAACATCTTCAAACATCTTAACTGAGTTTCGATTTTGTAGTTCAGTTTAATTAACGGAAGCTTGTTTTAATTATTCATGGCATTGCTTAGTACTAAGCTCAAAAGTTCACTTAGGGATATTTCCTCTAATAAGTCTTCTCTTCCGCGCTTTTACGCACTCTTCAGCTTGATTATAACTTTTAGCTCTGGGAGGAAACGATTCGACAACTTCCCGAGCTCTTGAACCTTGAAGGGTCGACTAAATCAAGCACTGATATTTATCTTCATTTGACATATCAGAATCTTCATCAATTTTCTTGAACAACCCCCAAAAAGATAACCAATTTTTTAATTCCCATCAAATTTTTGTTATTCTATCTTGGGCAATTTAAAATTCCTTTTATTCGAAAAGCTTTCACTAACCGAGTATGTACCAGTTGCGTTGTCAGATGTACTAATACACCTTTACGTTTCGTTTTCCAATAAATAATTTGTCTTCATATGATTCAGCACTTTCGTTTTCGTTACATATGTCTGTGTCTGAATACTTATCATCTTCCTGAATTAAGTTAAGTATTTCATCATTTTAAGAGCTGTATTTTCATATATTTTTCTATCAATTGACTCAGATGACTTCCAAACAAATCTGAATTATCTTCTGTTTTCAAAAATTTATCTAACTTGTCAGTAAATTTAATAAAACAGTCTCGATAAGCTCCTCTTAATTGAACTAATTTTTCCATTTTATGATAAATATAATTTCGTTTCAATACAAATCTCAATACTAATAATAATCTAAATATCTATTCAATATAAAATGCACTTTAGTTTCATTAAAATTATTCATATCAACAAGTTGTATTCATAGAGAAATTCTTAATACAAAACATATCACACTTCAAAGATATTATATTTCTTAGGTTAAAAGCTTTCAATAAATCTTCTCAAAAAACAATAAAACATTCCAATTAGAACAAATATATTATTCAAGTACTACAGTTAATTCTATATGAGAATAACTTCTATATATCTGGTTATCAGAATAGGAAATAAATTTAACCATTCAAAATTCGTATTTAAATTCTATATCCTCAAAAATAATACATAATTCTGATTCAATTTATTTTAAAAAATTTCAATTTAACTTCATCGAAAAAGCTCTCTTCTTTGTTCTCATTTACACTTACTGTTTAATCTAAAATCAATTATTTATTGACTTGATAGATATTCAAAATATTCCATTTACTTTCGCTTTAATATATTTCAAATATTCTTCAATCATTCAAGTATTTAAACAATAAACGTCTAAATGAAATCTAGTTTCATTTTCATGACAATGATTTAATTCCAGGGTCCTTGTTCGGGAGCCATAAATGTCACGGCAATCTGCATCATCACTAATAAATCAGAAAGAAAAGGTAACAAAGCATGCATCTACTTACAGATTTCTATGTCTAAAGTTTGAAGCTGAAATTAATCACATCCTAAAAGATCTAAGTTCTAATAAATTACCACGAAGTAATCATCAAGTTCATAAAAAAGAGGCCGGCTCATCGATCCAGAAAAAACATCAATTTATTGGAAATACAAAAAGCTATGTTTTCAAATAATCTCAGCCAGAAAGTTCTAGTTGAGTTGAGTTGAGTTGTTTTGTGACAGGAGCCTGCCCTGGATGTGCAGAATATTACTGCGGAGGTTGTCCGCAGTGAAAAGTAATAAGCTGAACGTTGCTGTGTAATAACCGTGACTTTTCTTAATGTGTTTTGTTCCTGTATTTTGTTTCACTAAACTAAGCGAGTGCCGAGTATTTGTGTACCTGTTATTGGCCAAGCTGTGCTGCCTGTGTGTCGTCTTTAAGATTTACCAATAAATTGTCATTTGTCATTATCCTCAAAGTTGGTATTGATTTTCACTCCACTCCCACACGAAAAATATTTTCGCAACAATATATATATGTTAAAAATTAAAAAAAAATTGTTCTAACAATAATAGATAATTCCGATTGATTGGTTGAAATAAACAGTCTGATTATCACTGATAAGATTATTTGTCCATGTCTCTGAGAGAGAGGTATGCATTATGAAATCCGAGAAGGCAAGAGAAGCAGTCCTGCCTTCTTGATTACAATTTACCAGAGTAAAAGATGAAGGTAACGGAAGAGAGTACATTTTAACCGTGCATGTTAATTTATAAGGGGAATTTTCTAGGGACTTTTTCATTCACGTGGTACTCACATAGTACTCTCATGGTACAAGATGAAGGGATTCTCAGGGAAATTCCCGGATGTCTGCCAGTCTAGAGGGATTATTTCTGATGGATTTACGACAATGGGAAAGCGGATTAAATAGATTTTATGAGCGCGTAATCTTCTAAATAAAAGGATAATTTGGCGTTAGATCAGGAAATAGAAATGAACTCTTTACTTTTGAATTAGAGAATGGGAAAATTAGGAAATTATATATATATATATATATATATATATATATATATATATATATACACAGGACGATTGATCGATAGATAGACACAACACAACTTTTTGCGTAACATGCGCCAATTTTTTTTATACATAAGTTCAGATGCGTCATATAACTTGAACACCGTTTATACTGTCTTATGTGTTCATGGTTAGGAGTTGCTAAATAGAGATAAGTATAGAATCTGCTTCAATAAGGGGAGGAAAAGGGTTAACTTAATTACAAACTTAAATTCATTAATTTACACTAAAGTTTAAATAAAGCACCAATCTACTACAGTTAGGAATGATGTCCTGTTCGAAAAGATATATATATATATATATATATATATATATTGCAATTTTTTTTAGCTCTGGGTAATACTCACATGGTAATGATATTGACAGAAATTACTTATGTCCAAAGCATTTTGATCTGGAAAAAGCTCATCAAATTATATTCTAGGAATGAATTTACTTTTTAATCAATCGATTCCACTTGCATGTTGTTAGGCATCTGCATTATGTTTTCGTTTACTAAGAGAAAATGAGTTTATAAAGTAGAGAATGTGGTTTTCTACTGTAGTAAAATCATGAAAACGACTTTCAAATGTCCCTTGCAATGTCTTGATTTTTTTTCAATATATTACATCTAATTCCTATTATTCTCAGTCTATTTAAACTGCCCTTTCGAGCAGGGAAATTGCTTCAAATCCTCATATTTCTAATCGAGAGATGAGCAGCGTTAATTTCATTTCAAAAAAATGAGTTCATACTATTTACTAAGCTAGGAAGTTATTTATTCTTGCCTTATAGTTTTAAATTTAGATCATTGAGTTGGATAGTAATATCAACTAAAATACCAGTCAAATAGCTAATTGTCAAGTATTAGGGTTCTTTCATCGGGTAGTTCCTTTTCCTGTTCAAAAAAAAAGTAGATACAGTATTTTTCAATTTCTAAAACCTACTTAGAACCTGCTCTGTAGAGAGCAGTCCACTTAACATAGAAGGTAAAGATCACCATATTCCAAGTCTAACGATTCCCAATATTCTCTGAATTCTCGTCTATTTAATACTCTTGCTCTAATTTTATTCATACATTTCATAACCGATAACATTAACATGTTACTCATTTAAAGTTTTGGTACACAGTACCCAGTACCTCTTGGTGTATATTTTAGTTTTGAACGATTTAAAAAAATTTGTAGCAAGTTACAGTTGACTTTACTTACCATTTATAATGCTTTGTTAATGCACACACTAATGAGTTTGTTATAATCTACTTTTAGATTTTCAAGGCCTTATTTTACTTTTTCAAATATATCTGATCCTTTTGTTTTACCATGCATTGACTTCAAACTGGAAAATTCTTCAAAGACATAAAATTCTCCTCAATTCTTCTAATAAAAATATTGAACTGGGCAACAACAGATATGTCTGTTGATTTATATACAGCTGGAGAAAAGAAGGTACGAGAATGGACGAAGTCTTCCAACTGCAGGGGTATATTCTAAAAGAGTTCCTCGATATGTCTATCTGATTGGATGTAGCAATTTCGTCTCCCTTCCCTTTAGATCAAGATGGCATTTAGAGACAAGGCTTAAAACAATCCCTTCTCCATCAGAAAATTATTTCTTTTTATCGCCAATACCAAAGCAATTTCATATGACCCTTCTGTCGTTATTAAGTCTTCACAACTTTTTTTAGCAAATATACTTGTCTTTTTCCGATTCCTTCCTTTTTCTTAATCCCATATTCTTTTCACAATTCAAACCCAAGAACAAACTTCCTTTTTTCTTTCTATACAAGTCTGATACTGTATTTTACAGTGTCTATTAAGGTAATATCTTCTGTTATGTGAAAGAGTACTTTCACAAACAATGCAAATGATTTTGCTGCTGAATTTTCTATAAATAATGTTTCCTTCTCTCCTTGTTCACTACATTCACGACTACTATAAATTTCTGCGCTACTTTTGGTGATTCAATTTGGCACTGATACAGGTAAAATACATTTTTAAAAAAATATAGAAAAGTACAAAACTCTAAAAAACGTTGAAGAACTAAGAGATCCCAGTTACGTACATCGTATCACACAAAATAATTTAAAAAAACCTTACACAAACACACAAAATGCTTTCGTAAAATATCTGCTTCAAAACTCGACACCACGACGGCTCACTCAGAACTGATTGAAGCGCCACTTGTAATCATCCAATGCGTCACGGTTTGGACACCCCTGGTCTATCCTAAAGGCTTTCAAGAAAAGGGCGCGGTACGTTTGTTCTATTATCAGAAATATCTACATAACATCTTTTCTGAAGAAGGTTTTCAAATAAGAGCGTGGTACATTGCGATAACACCAGAGGTTTTCAACAGAACATCTCTTCTAAAGATCAACACCCGTCTCCTTACAAGTGGCAACGAACTTTCCCCTATGCTAGAGAAATGCGCCTAACACAGTAAATCATCCGGCAGCCAGACATTACAAAACTAAAGAAGCACGATTAAACACGCTTTCCCCTTTTTTTCATTGCAACGTTTCCTTATTTCTCACGTGATTATATATGTATTGTTTTTAGTCCTCATTTAAACATTTTATCAAGTGAAATCACTAGCTGCTATAGGCATTTGATGCTCTATATCCATAAACCTGTTAATCAATTATAACTTCTATTTCACCATTTGAAGGATAATTAAAATTATTGAGATAAATTTTAAGAAAAGATTTTGACTTTAAAATACTAAGTATTTGATTATATTATATAAATAGCTATTTACAGATCAGTTTAATGAAAGGAGGGATCGGAGACAACCTTCTCGTCTGGAACCAATTCAGGGACTGTTGAGTTCTTGTGGAGGATCAACCACGATCTGCCAATCTTCGGCGAAATTCTTTCATTTCATCAAAGCCTTGCCGAAATATGTTAATGCTCTGAAACCGTTGAAGCCTTGGAAAACATATTTAGTTTTGGTTGTCAAGATGGATAAGGCATTCTGCTATTTATAACGTCATAATTGGAACATTTGGGTGAAGAGAAAGGTCAGAGCAGACCATTCATGTCAATGTTCTTCAGATTGATACCTAGACATTAAAAATCCCAACTTATGCTAGAGAAACGAGGAATGGAGATGGGGCAACCTGCATACTCTGAAGAAAAGAATGGGGTAGATTGTTTTCAATACTGTGGAACCCTGGAGTAAAAAAATGTGTCTGAAACGATAGGTCGTGAAAAGGGACAAATAAATACGTACGTCTCAAATTGCTTACTTTCCTTCATCTGATTCCTCCTACAATCTGCTGAATAACTTTTTGACTTTTGTCAACATACCAGTAAGCAAGTGATTCGTGCGTATTATTATTGTCTGTCTAGTATAGAATGTAGCTGTGTGTATTTCGTTCTTCTGTTGTGTGTAGTGTATGTGTTATCATATAATATTAACTAAATATGTTTTTTTAAAAATACAAATTATATGTCACCGGTCTTATTTGTCTGGAGTTTTGTATGTGTTTCCAGTGTGGAAGTCGAATTACAAAGCGAAAACACCTTGCAGGAAGAATATTTCCTAGAAATAGATTTTTGGAGGAATTTCAGAGAATACAAAGAGCGTATCTCATTGTTGAAACTTCTGATAGAATGCGACTACCCTTTTCCATATATAAAAGAAAATATCGTAGAAGGATCCACCGTATTAATTCGGACTCATGGAAAGCTTATAAAATTAAATAATTTAGATCTGCGAAATTCAAATATCCATAAGTTAACCTTCGTTATAACTTTGTGGATCCGAAAGCAGACAGAGTGAGTGAGTGAAGTGACAGTTTATGGAGCAAAAGCCATATATCTGTCTTTATTGCACTGGACATTTGTTTTAACAGAACTAGACAGAAAAAAGGAAGAAAAATTGGTCAAGAAGACGGTCGAAAGTAGAGTAGGATTACTAAGGTATTCTGGGGATGCATCACCCGTATTTACGAGAGACAGTAAATCCCATGGGAAAGAAAGATCATTAGGTTGCCTCAGGGGTCGTGATTTCCACTCTTGCTTGAAGAAGGGAAGCTCCTGAGGAGTCCGATGACTTGCGTGCATACTTAAAAACTTAAAAGACTGTCTGGTAAATGGAGTAAGAAAACGGGAACCACTTAAATTCATACTTAGACGAATTAATGAGACTTAGGATTGTCAACGAAGATGATCTATTCGTTGCTATTCTTGAATGGAATTTTTGACCACCTAAATGATCAGCGTAAGTTCGACGGGAATTGAATCAACTTTTATTGTCGACGGGATTCTACACAAGTACCTTTTGAACTCCAGCTAAGTGACGAAGACAGCATCTAAGTTTAAATCTTCTTCTCCCTCTACACAAGTCCAGGATATTGAGATCCAGGACGTGCAGCAGCACCCATAACAGTCTTTAACGGAGACGGGTGCTTTTTTTTAGCTAACTCTGGTGAAAAATCGTTCACAAGCATGAGCAATATCACATCTGTTCCATTTTGGGTTGTAATATAACATTTTTTTTATTAGAAAAAAAAAAAAAAAAAAAAAAAAAAAGAACTGAAGAACGAACAGATGTTTACATCACTGTTGACAAAACGGTAAATATTTTTCGACTTCTGAGAATCTAATAGTCCAAATGAAGAACACTAGATGGCGGAACTAATCGGTCCAGATTCGCCTGTTTCCTGAAATCTTAAGTAGCTATTTCTCTTGATGAGTAATCAGCACTTAATTCAAAACATTTAAAATAATATAAATTTTAAACATACTCCCTCTCACGAAAAAAAAAAAATTCGAATTTTTTAAATCTATTAATTCCAAGATTTAATGAGTTTTTATTTCTTAATTCTTCTATTCTTCAGAACTGAAATATAGTTTTAAAAATATTTTTTTCCCAGCTTTATTTTAGTTCGAAGAGAGAAAACATATTTTTGTACTTAGGAACCCAACTTTGTATGTTGTCCAACTGTGAGGTACTCATAAAATGTGTTTCGCGTGGCTAAAAGTTCATTCAAAGTTAAATAACATTTTTATAATACATTCCGAATAAAAAAAAATTAAGCAAATAATCTTACTTACTGTTTCTTTTCTTTCAAAGTGATTATTATTCTGTGATCTGTTATTATTATTTTTTTTTTATTGTAGAATATATTTCGTCTCAATGTTAAACATGCGTCACTATTTTGAGAGTTCACAGAAAGACCGATTGTTTATTAACGTTGTATTGAGAAGTAACGTTAATAAACAATCAGGTTATTGGCGTCGGACCTCGTAATTTTGAATATCGGTCAAGTGACGAGGACGACACCTGAGCTGGCACCTCCCTCTCCAAACTTTCACACCATGCCAACGGGAGAACTTGGAGCATCGACAGATTAAACTTACTACACGGCGAGTCTTTTAAGGCATTTTGGCTCGAATTCACGACTCAGCGGAAGAACGTCGGCCGTGACCATGACTACGCCACATATTCATGGTAAATAGAAGGCATTTAAGACTGTAAACTCGTCATATCAATATTGTTTTCTCTTGTAGTAGATCTTAATGTCTTATACAGTTACAACGTAGTAGTTGAAACGTTTAAATCTCTTTCTTTCTGCCGAATAATAACAAAATAATTTTAAACGGCGCATTTTCTTTCACATGTATTAATATTTGGTGTATTTCAACTAATCGAACATATTTTCAGCCACTTTATAATTTTTCCACCGCTTCTTCATTCAATTAATTTATTAATTTTCCTTTTTGATATTGCTTCTTCTCGTGATTAGGTTTCAACAAATTCTCGCTTTATTTCATACAAAAGGAAGCTATTTTTTCCGACATTTTTTGTTACATTATAATAGTTCTGAGCAGTTTAAATGGTGTCTTTTCTTAGTATATTTTCCGCAATCAAATTAATGCGTTTTTCGAAAATTAAAGAATTTAAATAATGAAAGAGAAAATTCAACACCACATATTTAGAAGCAAAGGACTCGGAAACTGTTCTATTTCATCTGACAACAACCAATATGAACCGCTTAAAGCATAGCCACTGAGACGAAAGAGTCATTTCGAAGAAAAGATTATATACCTCTGATAATAAACGAGGGGACTCAGAATTGGAAATTCAGGTTGAAGAAATTTTCCAATGTTAGAATAAATTCGTTAGATTTTTTAATATACATATTTGTTTATAAAGTAACATTCTTAAAATGTTGAAGTAGTAAAAAATAATAAATAAACGCAATTTTTTTGCCTTGGTGCAAAAAAAAAAACATTTTTAATATTAGGTACTAAAGGTTTGGAGAAGGCATATGAAATGCATTTTATTGGGGAATATATATATATATATATTGATTCAAATAAAAGAAATTCTACTAATTTTGGAAGGAAAAACCAGAATACGATTTTGTGGCATT
>BMAW01104111.1:1203949-1256505 GCA_019974015.1 Nephila pilipes
AAAAAAAAAAAATTCGAATTTTTTAAATCTATTAATTCCAAGATTTAATGAGTTTTTATTTCTTAATTCTTCTATTCTTCAGAACTGAAATATAGTTTTAAAAATATTTTTTTCCCAGCTTTATTTTAGTTCGAAGAGAGAAAACATATTTTTGTACTTAGGAACCCAACTTTGTATGTTGTCCAACTGTGAGGTACTCATAAAATGTGTTTCGCGTGGCTAAAAGTTCATTCAAAGTTAAATAACATTTTTATAATACATTCCGAATAAAAAAAAATTAAGCAAATAATCTTACTTACTGTTTCTTTTCTTTCAAAGTGATTATTATTCTGTGATCTGTTATTATTATTTTTTTTTATTGTAGAATATATTTCGTCTCAATGTTAAACATGCGTCACTATTTTGAGAGTTCACAGAAAGACCGATTGTTTATTAACGTTGTATTGAGAAGTAACGTTAATAAACAATCAGGTTATTGGCGTCGGACCTCGTAATTTTGAATATCGGTCAAGTGACGAGGACGACACCTGAGCTGGCACCTCCCTCTCCAAACTTTCACACCATGCCAACGGGAGAACTTGGAGCATCGACAGATTAAACTTACTACACGGCGAGTCTTTTAAGGCATTTTGGCTCGAATTCACGACTCAGCGGAAGAACGTCGGCCGTGACCATGACTACGCCACATATTCATGGTAAATAGAAGGCATTTAAGACTGTAAACTCGTCATATCAATATTGTTTTCTCTTGTAGTAGATCTTAATGTCTTATACAGTTACAACGTAGTAGTTGAAACGTTTAAATCTCTTTCTTTCTGCCGAATAATAACAAAATAATTTTAAACGGCGCATTTTCTTTCACATGTATTAATATTTGGTGTATTTCAACTAATCGAACATATTTTCAGCCACTTTATAATTTTTCCCCCGCTTCTTCATTCAATTAATTTATTAATTTTCCTTTTTGATATTGCTTCTTCTCGTGATTAGGTTTCAACAAATTCTCGCTTTATTTCATACAAAAGGAAGCTATTTTTTCCGACATTTTTTGTTACATTATAATAGTTCTGAGCAGTTTAAATGGTGTCTTTTCTTAGTATATTTTCCGCAATCAAATTAATGCGTTTTTCGAAAATTAAAGAATTTAAATAATGAAAGAGAAAATTCAACACCACATATTTAGAAGCAAAGGACTCGGAAACTATTCTAT
Source organism: Nephila pilipes (assembly GCA_019974015.1). Lineage (NCBI taxonomy): Eukaryota > Metazoa > Arthropoda > Arachnida > Araneae > Nephilidae > Nephila > Nephila pilipes. The sequence continues at coordinate 1,205,160 of BMAW01104111.1, forward strand.
TTCCCCTGACAACAACCAATATGAACCGCTTAAAGCATAGCCACTGAGACGAAAGAGTCATTTCGAAGAAAAGATTATATACCTCTGATAATAAACGAGGGGACTCAGAATTGGAAATTCAGGTTGAAGAAATTTTCCAATGTTAGAATAAATTCGTTAGATTTTTTAATATACATATTTGTTTATAAAGTAACATTCTTAAAATGTTGAAGTAGTAAAAAATAATAAATAAACGCAATTTTTTTGCCTTGGTGCAAAAAAAAAAACATTTTTAATATTAAGTACTAAAGGTTTGGAGAAGGCATATGAAATGCATTTTATTGGGGAATATATATATATATTGATTCAAATAAAAGAAATTCTACTAATTTTGGAAGGAAAAACCAGAATACGATTTTGTGGCAATTTATTAACTATTTAAGAAAAACATTTTTATTTTTATACTTAGTCGTACATTTATGAATAATAACGAGATATGACGATGTGACAACTTTTTTGGGTTAGGAATGAATATTTCCGTTGTTTAAGAAGAATTTTTTCTTTCCAATTCTTTTTTAAAGAAAGGTTCTTCAACCTGTTCTTTCATTCACTTGTTTTTTAAATTCCCTGAACGAAACCTCAAATGGATTTAACTCATCGGAATTACTGTACTGGATTACTTGATACATTTGAGGGAATATTTAGACGACTGATTTTTTTTAAAAAGAAATCATTTTTGTATCAAATTAATACCAAGCAGAACATCCTTTCCTAATTTTATCAGCCAGACAGAGAAATTAACATCGCTTTTAGAAGCAGCACGAAAGATATAACGCCGAATGTATTAATTTTTAAATAAATCACTTAGCCGAAGTCAAATGACGAGGACAACAACTGAACTAGTATGCCATATTCATAATTTCTACATTATCCCAAACAGACAGGGAAAAATATTTTTGGTAGTATTTTTATATGACTACTTTTTACATATTTGCATATTCAAATTAAATTAATTAAAATAAATGCTGATAATAAAGAATTTGAAATTGCTTTTCCTGTGTAACGTATATCGAAAATTTAAAGCATAAGTGTAAGCTCGGAAACCTGCATCTTGAAATACAGAAAATTATTGCAAATAATTTTCCAATTAGTAGAAGTTCAGAGAGCTAAGATACAGGCAATGTTAAAGAAGTTTTTAAAGTTATAAGCAGATTGGGGTGTGAAAAAGAGAGCAGACTATGGAATGAGAAGAAAAGAATCAACAGCTATTGATCGAGGGAAATAAGATAAAGGAGAGATGGAAGAAACATTTTGAATTTATACGTGTCAAAAGAAACAGTGTTTCCTCGTATGATAAGGAACCAAAACTTTGTATCAATATGGGTGAAAACACACTTTTCAGGAAATTTGAAGTCTATTAAACCTTGTGGCATAGTGACAAATATTTCGAAGCGTCCATTTCATTTTTTTCAAAATCTTTGATTAATAAATTTTTATATTACAAGCTCATTCACATAACAACAAAATCATCTTACAGACCAACGCTGAGGCCAGCCGTCGCCTAACAGACTGACTGTGGATGAGAATCAGTGTCAGCATCTGCTTTTAGCAGGAAGTCTTGACGTCAATAGGATACAAATTAATATACATTCCAAGAAAATATAAGAAATAAGGAGGAAAATGAAAAATAAGATCTATGACGTCACAACTCCTCCCCCATTAATATATATTTTTTCGTTAGTAAAAAGCATTTCCATAAAAACTTACAAAAAAAAGTGGCAAATTCCAAAGAGAAGAAAGAGTTGAAAGACAGAGCATTTCTAATATTTTTGGGGTTAGAAAAGAAGGAATGCTTGTTTCTTATGTTCCACAAAGTAAGCATAAAAATGTACTGTTTATTTGAAATGCACAGATGACTGATTCAATCAGTGAAGACTTTTGCAACATGAAAAAGCTTGAGATAACGTATAATAATGATCATAAGGTATTAGAATTATTGACTAAATGGACACCTCTTATAATGTTGCAAGGGATACTAAAAGATGGCTGAAGATTATATTTTTTTCAGCCCTGCACATTTCTGGAATAAATGCTAAAGTCATTCATATAAGGAATAGAAATGAAAAACGTCGGCTGCTTTTTCGGAGAACTAGGAGAAAGCTAACTGATTGTCACTTGATTAGGCGATCACTTATGCCTCGTTTGATTTCTGAGAGACCTCGAGAAATTACATTTGTAAATCAGCAACATCAAAACAACCTTACAAGCATCGAAGGAGGGAAAAGAAGCGTTGCCAACCCTGTTGAACCCCGAAAACAACGAGACCGACGAAATATAACTGCAAGTCTTGTGGGTAGTATTTATGCCCCTCTGGAATGTGCTTCTTTGTATTAATATGACAAAGTATGCTTTGTATTTTTGTGATTAAAAAGTTTCAGAAAAGGAAAAAAAGAGTAAAAAGTTTCATAGTGTGATTTTTTTTATATATAAACTTCATTATTGTCGTTCCTGTTTAAGTTTACATAAATTATGTAATGCAAATTGAATTTCATTGAGTTTTATAAAGTCCTTACTTCCCTTTCCGTTCAAACTTTTTACCCGCAATTGTTTTTTTTTTTTTTTTTCATTAAAAAAAGCAAAACAATGCTTCTATTTAATCACCCCTTTCCCCTGAAATAGTAGCGTAAAAATTTACATATGGTTTTTATGTCATGTATCTCACAGATACGACGACAGCAATGTCGTTAGTTTTTTGAGGACAGTAATACAGCGTCAATAGTGTAAATCTCAACAGGGAAGATCGAACATAAGTATGTAGTTGAAACATAAGTGCATTAAGTTGAAAAGCATTTAGTGTCTATTAACACGTTTACGCCAGCATTACCATCGGTGGCTCTCATTTAAATGTTTCTTTAGATGGGGCGCGCACCATTACAATTTAGTTCGTTTAATACCTAGAAAAAGTTTCTATGTAGTTGAAATTAAAATGAAGGAAATTTAACGTATATTAACTGAAAAAGGAAGATTTATTTTATATTTCAACTCGTTATTATAAACTTATCTTATTTAATAAATTCAATAATATAAGCATAATAATACAATTTAGTTACAATACCTGAATTCACTTCACTCATAAATGAGATTAGTTTCACTTATCTCATCAATTTTTCGATTTGGACATACAATTTATACTGAAGCTCGGGACATTAACAGCGGTAAAAAACAAAGAGCGGAAATGGTTATCATTGTAGTAAAATTTCATTTTTCACATTCGTTCGGCACCGTCCGATAAAGCAATGCGCTCTTAGAGTAGCCGCCCATGGAAGAGAAACATGAGTTGCAGTGACGGCGACAACGTTTTAATAATGAGAAACTACCATTATTTGTTGACTTTAAATCACGTCAGTGTAAATGTGCTTCAAATCGGTATGTTGTTCTGCAAATTCATTGAAAAGCTGAATTAAGATATTTTGTAAGGTGTCAGGAATTTTTAAAAAGGATTAAATTAAAACTATGCTCGTTCCAAGGTAAAAACATCTCGTTTATCTTCATCATAAAGATGTACAAGTAAGATAATCCATAACCTTCAATTAATATATTGAACTCTTCTGGAAAATGGAGGCACGGAAATTTTTTTTGCTCAATATAGGTCAAAATATAATTTTTTTTTTTTTGAAAGAATGATAAAAACTTTGATGATGCAGCTCTGAAATGATAAAGAAAGTTGTCGCCGTAAGTCTTTAACTATAACTCAAAGCAGTCGACGTATAAACGTTTGATTGATGATGTTCGGAAGGTTTCAGAACAAAGTCTTAAAGCATTATGGTAGAGTGAGTGAGTGAGTGATTTTGAAATTTTATGGCGCAAGAGCCAGATATGGCTATGCTGCACCAAACCCGGTGATACATAAGAATTAAAACATCGCTCAAAAGTTAAATTTAAAATTCTAGTGCAACAAATGTTATAAAATTTAAAAACATTGTTAATATACAAGATGGAATAGCAGTTTAAAACAAAACGTAATCAGATCAGATGAAAGCGTAAAACAGAATAAACTAAGGTTGAATCCGAGTTTTCTTCTGCTTCAAAAAGTTTTTATAATCTATTTGATCCATGGCATCCATGAGCCAGGTATCATCCACATCATATAGTATACAATCATCATCATCATCACCTCCGAGTTTAGGCGGTAGAGCACTTTTTTTTGGTCTGTAGGCATTTAGTTTTATATCAACTTTAGGTTTACTATTTGTTACAGGATGAGAGATATTTCGGAATGGGCGATTTACCTTATTTTGCTTTTGAACCAAGAGATGAAGGAGAAGGGAGATTTCGAGAAGGAGGAGCAACTGTATTTCGAATATTAGAATTTATAGATGTAGCATTTTTAAGAGGAACTATTGAAGGAAAAATATCCGCCTGAGAAGATGACGATGATGAAGCAACTGTAAGCTGTGGAGAAGGTGATGGTGGAAGCGTTATGGTGGACAGTGCTTATATAATTTACATGGGATAGATTTCCTGACTGGGTAATATACCATGTAACTATTATATAATTTCGAATGGATGATAGCATAATACATATGCAAAAGACGAGTGTGGTCAGAACCCCATGAAGTATGCGATAAAACCTTTAAAATATTCGTCGATTTTTCACAACATTTGCAATATTTTAAAATATGCGAGTTGAAAATTTTTTTTTTTTTTTTCTTTTTGTTAAAAATGAGTCTTAAAATTTTAATTCCGTTCAGCACTTAAATTAAAACATTATTACAATAAATTTTCGGATCAAGATGAAATCTCCTTTATTTACAAAAAAGTACACCAGCAATTTTTGTTAAAGAAATACAGAAACAGTTTTCGTTTGTCTATTTTGTAATTTTATTGGCAACCTGTTGAAGTAGTCTTTCGCTGTAATTCACTTCTTTTCTCAAGCATGAAACTTGATGGTCGTCAACACAAACAGATGTTTTTATAGGTAGTAGGAAGTTCGAAATGATGTTGTCAATTTTAATTATGAAAAGTGTAACACTTAATGAAATTTGTGAGGCTAAGATATCTTTCTTGAAAAGTAAGAGTAATTTTTATATGCCTTTCTATATCCCACCGCGGTTTTATTTGTTTGTTATGTTCATTAAAAGCTATTTTTATTGAAGCATTAGTACTTTCAATTAGTATGCTTGTGATGTCCTATGCAATATCATAAATACTATGATAATTTATTACTTTTTCGAAGATATTGGCAAGGGGAGAGGGAAGAGTCACTTAATCGTTTCATAAATCTACTATAAGATATGAGGTTCTATTAATTAGATTCTTACAATCCTTAATAATTGAAAAGTGATCGCTTTTGAATAGATATAGTTCTGTTTTAAATGTCCAGAAAGTCAAAACGGAAGGAGGACAAACTGCTAGGCCTATTGAAGGAAAAGTTTTAGTAGGTGAATGAAAACAAGTTGGTTGAGTGTGTGTGTGTGATTACTGTTTGAAAGACAGAGGATATTGTTTGAAATGATTTTTTTTCCATTTGTGTTCCACGTGGTATGTTTTTTATCACCTCAAAAAGCACTGCGGCCATTTCGATGCCCGAATAATATGGAAGGAACAGGAAATCGATGGATGCGGTTATTGATAAGCGTGGTATCAATGTGAGTGTTTGGAGGCAAGTATACGCAAGTATAATATGGTAGATTACCATAAGTGCTTGAATATGAATCTTGGCAGCACTGGTTTGATGGGTGGTTTATGAATGGAGTTAAGTGACCGAGAAAATGTGGAATGTCAATAAAGTGATACATTTGCTCGCTTTTTGAGTAACATTATCTGTTCTAAATATATTGTAATGTGAATATTGGTTATGTCTTTAGCTGTCGAATAAGTTTCTTGGAAAGCTATTGCAATTGGACTTTATTTGTTGATGATACCCATTAAAAATCATTGATCTTATTCTTACATTCTCTACAATGTCGAAAAATCAAAAAGGCCATGGTAAAGAGAAAGAAGAAAAAAAGCCTCTCGATTTCACGGATAATTGGGCGAGGATAAAATGTTGACCGATGAATGAGAAGAATCATTATCCGGCAGCGTTTTATCCTTGTCCGAGAGGAAAACTTTCAATGCATCATCAGTTCTGATTTGTCATTTTATTTTTTTGTTTTATTAAAAAGTCTGTACGATTTTTAGCTGGAGAATTATTTCGATTTAGGTGTGGTTTTTTAAATTATTACTTCGGTTTTGTATAACTGGAAGTGTTTTATATCTGGAAGAATAGGTATTCCTGGGAAGTGGATTTGCAGATGGCATTCTGCTGTTAATTTGTGGGTTGTTTTTAAATAATTGAGTTTGAACTGAATTCTTGACTTTAGTGGTAGATGGTAGAGTTTTAGTTGAAAGTTGACTATTGTTTGTAGTAGGATGATATATGCTATTTTTATCAGTATTTTGGGAGTGTCGGGCTATTAAAAATGAGAAAAAAATGTTTGGTCGGAATTGTGTCTGAACGCCGTTATGAATTCGTCGGACGTTACAAACGTTTTTAACATTTATGGTTTCAAAGATATCATTTTCGGTATCGTAAATAAGGTCTGTTTCAGAAATTGCGACACGCGATAAGTTTGAAGAATAATGTGGAGTTGCTACAGTTTCATGGTTGCCTGCCGATTTCAGTTTTTAAGTCATCTCAGCTTATTTCGAAGAAGACACTTCCATTAAAATGTCACCGAGATTACGTTTCAGATAAATTTTACTTCACTAACCTTACCTAAAATAGTTTTTTGTATCTGGAAAGCAGAAACGTTTTTAATGAGCATTAATTATACAAAATCGACATCGCGACATATTAATCACAAATTGTGAAATCGGACTATTAAGTTTGAGAACTTCTATCGGAACGTGGAGTTTCTTGTTCGAAAGAGGGAAAACGTCCAGCCTGCGAAGCACTGTTAACTTCAGTGGGCTCAAACTCGCTTTCCCTAGTTTTTTTTTTTTAATATCAGATTTCTTTCAGTCCAATCAGAGCCCCTCCAGACCGGGAAACGAAGAATCCGCCATAACGTACACCGGTGCGCAGTCGCAAGCCGAAATGAGGGAGGATTTCGTCTACAGACGGAAAGCCTTGCCAAATGCAACCAAGGGACAAAACCTCTAATACGTTTTCGGCAGAACGTACTTCAAAGCTGTTATTGAAGATGTACGCAACTCTTTTACCGCAGTGCCTTCTCCGGCATGGTGCGTTCTCATGCGCAATTAGTGGGAGGTGCTACGGAGAGGTACTAGAGACCTCTTGTAGCCAGAGCTAAGTATGCAGAAAATTGGTATAGATACACCGCTGGACGGTTAGTCTATTACATTGGACATCAAAAGGTTTTTTAATTAAAAATTTCTTAAAAAATATTTATACAAAACAGTCAAAAAACAAATAAGGAAAAATAACCTATAAATAAACCAGAGCAGGTTAGAAACTCTCATTGTGCACATTTTACACAAAAGCATAAGCGAAAGTTCCCTAAATAAAAGAAATGATCAAGAAAACATAAAAGGAAAAGGAAGAAAGGAGAAAATGATCCCTCAGGTGTGTGATGTCCGCACTGATTTAAAGATGAACCCCTGACGGGTATTATTTGGGGATTTATGAAGTATGTAATATAACTATACGATAAAAATATTTTTGAACTTATATAAGTAAAATAATTGCTTATCTTTCACAATTTTTTTTTCAAAAAATTTCTCTAACTTTATGCTGCTTGTTTTTTGAGAGTGACTGAAAATCGAGGTTCATGGCACAAGAGCGACATCTAGCTATGCTGCGTCAAACATATGTACCTGTGTTCTAGATGTTAGAGCTGGAAAATTGGTTGAAAAGATAAAGGATGCTTCCCTGGAGTAGCATATTTTGGAAAAACTTTGCACCTGCCTTACGTTTTTCAGATTTCTGTGAACTATCACTGAAACTGCTCTCTCTGGGGGGCCCCCGCGGGGGGGGAAAAAGTGCTAAACACTGCTTTGTTATTCTCAAATTATTTCCAGCAGTGATAGTAAAATTACCTTTATGTGTGTGCCTTAGGTATTTGATAATTTTTAATATAATACGTTATTAACGTTTTTAACACTTGCTTCATTTTCAAAAAATGAAAGGAATAGGTCCATTGGTCAAGGATCTTGTCTCAAGATGTTTTTCAAGTGACAAGCAACGTGTACACATGTGTTTCAAAATTTTCTTAACTTCAGAATTATATATGCAACTTCTGAAATTCTCATACCTTTCGTTTCCTTCTAGAGTTCTTTTCAAGTTAATAATAGCTATCAAAGAGGTACTCATCAGTGATGACTGGTAACGAAGTTCCTCCCTTTTCAGCCGCTAAATCTATAAGATGACAATATACTCCATAGTATGCAAATTTAGATTTTCTTATCTTTCTCTTTTTTCAGGATAACAGGAAAGTAGTTTTCTCCTTTACCATAACTGGTGTATTGTTAACCCAAAGAACTAAATAATTATCTAACTGGACTTCATTTAAAGTTTTAATAATTAACTGTACTATTTTAAAACCAATAAAGTCTCCTTCCAAGATGGGCACCGGATTCAAACTGCACTCAGTTTCCGAAAAATTGGAATTCAAAAATGGAACAATAATGAGATATAGTTGCATGTCACTGTTATTGCTTCCATTTGCAGACATGCAAAATTGAAACGATTTCATGGTAATAACTCTAGATCGACTATCAATGCTCATCTCTTTAAAAAATGGCAGCGTTCTTCGCTCAACAGCATTTCTTAGCGCAATCCGAGAGCACTTCTGAAATAATGCAGCAGCATGATTTGAAGCTGTAAATAACGCTCCAGGAAAAAGGCTGTAAACAAGCATTCAGCACCTTGGAGTCATTATCATCCACGAAAGAAGTTCAGTTTTATCAATGTAATGTACTATGTTCTTATTCATTCCCACGTGTTTAATAATGTCGTGCCAAATAGAAAAATCGGATGAGCATGCAGAGCACATTGCAAATGTTTTTCCTGTTATTGACGATATATACGCGAACAACTTTGTAAATGATTTTTTGAAAATCACACGCATATTTCAATTTTTTAAGCAAATTCAAAAGAATTTCATAAAATTTATACAGTTGAAATATTAGCAATTCCTAGTAACACGCGCAATGCTACAGAAACAAAACTGATGACACACACCAATAACAAAAGCGTCTCACAGAACGAAGCTCCGTGTAAGGACAGCTTCCTGCACCGCTTGATGGCTTACTGCAGTATGAAAGCCAAGCCCAATTTTACACGCGTATTTCTTTGCCTGAGTCATGCTGTTAGATTGTTGCTCTAAAGATGATTTCAGTTTCAGAGAACTACATTTTCGAAATATAAATAAATAATTTTTAAACCAAGTTATTTATAAAAATCGGGAAAAACTTAATAAATAAAAATCAGAAGAAATATGGAAGAAAGTGGAAAACCAAGCAAAAATCGGGGGTTACCCACCTAAAATCTTGGCAAATCTGCATATTTCTACGCACTAAACATAATTATATTTTCGAAACTTCAATTTAGCAAAATTTCCTTTAATTTTTGTACAAATATTGTGCTACACCTTAAATTTGAGGATATTTACTGGGGAAAAAACTATATTTATTGTGTAGAAAATAACCTTATTTTCTAATGTGGAAAAATCATAACTATGAATTATGCAGATTTTGGGGGAAATGTACCCTCTGAAAAAAAATCCAGCAAATACAGATATTTTTATTGTGGCGTGCACATTTATTTACAATTTTAAAATGAGGATTTAATAAACAGAACGTTGGCGGTAGCCGACCACAGAAAATCTTTCGGAAAATGTTTTCAAGAGTTGAGCAAATTTTGAATTATCTGCTAGTGCAAAAATGGCACTAATACAGCTTATCATTTTTATTAACATATTAATGACAAATATATCACTCAAGAAATTGCTTCTTTAATGCCATTAAAAGATCCAACTAAATCAAGAAATTTATACAAAGAAACGTAAAAAATAGTGAAATAATTTTTCTTTGTTGATTGTGAATATATTTAAAACGGCTATTAGTGGTGAATCCGGTGATGATAAAAGATGTACTCTTTAAAACTAATGGAACAGTACACAATTGCTGCCCAACATTTACGTATGATGAAGTATTATTGCAGAGAAAATTGAATCACAAGAGCTTTAAAGATGTTAATGCCACGTGTTTTGTTGGCTAGGTTGCTAATTTTATGTTGCATTTACTTTTAAAAAGACTAATGTGGAAGTAAAACGTTAAAAAAGATTTTTATTTGCGAAATGAATAGTCCAAACAAAATTGTGCCTCCATCAGAAGATAACTGGCTCATACATGATTATTAGACTTGACAAATTACTTAAATATGCGTCTTCAAAAAGAAACATCAATTTTGACTGTTAAAATGTTCTAATAATAGCAGCACTTGAAATGAAACAATTGGAATTTGAAATAAATAATTTTATACATTTAGACATGTTGGTTACACATAATCCTGCGAACAATATGCACCTATTTATTTCGATTTGATTCAAGAATCTGAGGTCTTATGACAGCTAGTAAAATCAATCTTGTGATATACTGGAATTTCCATTGTCTTTGAATATAAAATGTAATCAATAAATTTTCAGAGCACAAAACTACAGGATCACATTCAGCTAGAAAAAAACAATGAGCAAAGATGGGGAATCTTGCGTTTTTTAAAAACAAACAAATACACAATTCCATTTTCGTAAAATATAATGTGACCATTACAAGAGCCTTGATTCCTCTACCTCTGATTCCTTTTATTGGAGAAAGTTTAGTTTAGTTTTTATTAACGTCGCACTAGAAGCAACACGAGGGCTATTGGCGACGGACCTCGTAATTTTGAACCACGGTCAAGTGACAAGGACGACACCTGAGCTGGCACCCCCTCCCCTAACATCCACACCACGCCAACGGGAGGACTTTGGGTTTATTGGAGAAAAACAGCCTTCGCTCTTATATTTCCTTGAGGAGAGCGACAGGGAGTACTTTAATCTCAATAAGATTCTCTACATCCAGTAATCTTTACAAGCCTTTTTGTTACATTATTGGTGAAAACAGAGTTGGAAGTCATTTTTAGGAGCACCCTCGTGGTCTTCGACGCTCGGTCTATTATACATTGAGCTGTTTTGCTCCTTTCAGTGCCGATTTCGCCTTGGGGAATAGAAATAAGTCACACGGAGTTAAGGTCGGGGAATGTTTCAACTCAGGGATTTTATGGTTGTTCAAAAATAATTTGCCAGACTATGAAGTATGGAATAAGTGAGTGAGTTATTGGTGCAAGAGCCGGATGTGGCTATGCTGCGCCAAACGAGATGAAGTATAGATGTGTGAGAAAAACTGAAAAAAAGACAAAAATTGGTTGACAAGAAGGAGGGTCGAAAATAGGGAAGGATCGCTAGGTAACCCGGGGGCTATGAAGTATGGAACCGGCAAATGGGAATCCATTTTTGAACCCACTGTCCTCAAGTTAAATATTTTTGTTCAAAATATTCTTTTGAGTTTACTCCAAAGATCTCGGTGACTGCGCGAATATTCAACTGATAGACTTTTCAGTTTAAAATACCTATTTTTCAATGTTTTCGTCCATCTTTGACGTGTAAGTTCGTTCTATAGACGTGTATCATCTTTAATCTCTTCTCTTTTTGAAACGTTTAAACCTGAGTGCTTGATAAATAGTCACCGCCATAAATTTCTTTTAATTAGATGCAAGGTCCCATAGGATCACGGGTCAACTAAGAGAGAGTGATAATATTTTAATAGCACAAGAGCCAGATGGGTATGATCCCCAGGGGCTGGGTACCCATTTTAGTCACCTCTTGCGGGATATATGAGCTACATTGGTATTATTTTTTCACACCTGGTCATCCCCTGTGAGAGAGATCAATAGAGCATGCGCATTGTGAAGAGTTTATATATATGATGGTGTCACGGGGAGTTCGTAACTACCCTTAGAAGAGGTGATGTGTTTTGTAAAAATATTTTCAGTGTGAGTGGTTCAACTCAGTGTGCGAAGTTTAGTTTTTTTTATTAACGTCGCACTAGAAGCAACACGAGGACTATTGGCGACGGACCTCGTAATTTTGAACCACGGTTAAGTGACGAGGACGACACCGGAGCTGGGACCCCCCCCCTCTCCTAATTTCCACACCCCGCCAACAGGAGGACTTTGGGCCCCGACAAACTCAATGTGCGAAAGACATTTACTTAAAACAAACCAAGACGTGTTCTAGTAGTCCTCTGGAGGGAAGCAGTGACCAATGGTTGTCCACCGATAGTGTTGAATTGATAAATGAGTTCTGTTCAGAAAGACTCACTTGTAGAGAGTGATTGTTTATTAACGTTGCACTGAGAAGCAACACGAGGGCTTTTGGCGACGGCCCCTGTAATTTTGAACCTTGGTCAAGTGAAGACGACGACACCTGAGCTGGTACCCCTTCAACTAACTTCCACACCACGCCAACGGAAGGACTTTGGGCCCCGACAGATTTAACGTGCATCAGCTCCGGCTACACGGAGGGTTTTTAGTGGCATCGAGGCTCGAACCTGCTAGTCAGAAACCATGACCACTACGCTACAATGGTCCAAAACTGAATTGCAATGATGTGGACCAAATTTCCTGACTATAGACATTCCTACAAAGGTGTTTGCAAATGAGCATCCAATGAAATGACCCAATGAAGAGCTATTTTTAAAATGTGTCATCTATGACATTAAGCAATTTACTTAACATTTCTAATATAGAGAAATAATCTATGTACTTAGTTTATTTTCAGGTTAACAGGATTTTTAGATTTCTCCAGGAAAAAGGTCAGTTTGCACACCTCAAGTAAAGGCTAAATTAGTCTTAGTCAAAATTTACAGCTAATAGTAAGGGAAAAAAGTAAAGTCTCACCTGATAGCCAGGCAAAAAATTTATATATAATAAGAGTATCTAAAGACACAGACAATCGGTAAACAATGACTTAAAAAAAATTCTTATGATTCTGCCATCCAAGCATAAATATTTATTGTAGAATATTTTTTATATAGTGTATGCAAATTTTATTGTACAATGCGAGACAATCATTTTGCCAATTTATGGTCATAATGTATGTAATAAAATTTGTTCAATTAATTTGGATGAAGTGATCAAATAATTAACTAAGTACTCTGCAACAAATGGTTTACTCAAACAGACAACATAAAAATAGATTTTATACTCCTAGGAAATGACGATACAAGTACAGGAAATTGGCAGATTAAGTGAAGTTTTTCGTTCCGGGAAGAGATGGAAAGGTTAAAAGGCCAATAAAATGAATTTACAATATTACTCCAAGAGAAATAAAATTTAAAATAAAGAAATGTACTACATCAATTTTTAATGCCAATTCTGTGTTTATGAGTGCAAAGTGTATTTGTATATTTCTTATCGTAATCAATATTGCATTAGTGATTTTAATTCATTAAGTTTATGTATTTTACTAGAATTTTAAAATTTGTAATTGTTTATTAATCATTGAAAGGAAGGGAGAATGTTGACAGCTGCATGCACCCAAGAAAGATAATTGTACTAGTGTGTGAAAGATATAAAGTGCATGAATGCTATAAGAGTATAAATAATATGATAGAGTTTAATGAGAAGTTTGAAACTACCCAAGATGAGATGTCTCAAAATAAGAATAAAATGGTGTCAATTAGAAAAGGCATGCATCTCAATGAAGTTTTCAGTTTTTTTACAAGTGAATTCAATTTTTGTGTTTGAGTTATTTGTGAGGTTTTTTTTTAATTATATGTGTGAGAGTCACTATCTTAAAACAAACCAAAATATAATACAAATCGTAATTCTATCTTTAAAAGCAGCATACTACTTGAATTTGATATTAATTACACACCTGATTAATTTGAAACTGATACTACAGCAAAAGTCAGAATCTAAGCCTTATTAGTCTTATAAACTTTCAGTTACTTAATTACAAAATATATAGAGACTGTAGAACAAAAAATTAAATATAATCATCAAAAGAATCAAATGAGAGTGTATTGTATAATTTGTTGGGAAATAAATGGGCCAGAAGTTCAATACATTGAATAATAGAACAAACAGTGTTAAACTAATTCATGACACAGAGTTATTAAGTTATGTCGCATGTAATACAGTTTGTTTGAGACACTTGCAGACAACTTGAAAAAGGAAAAATACACCTTTCCATTCTATGAAAGCCAAAAATACTGCAAGGCAGTCTAACCTGGAAGGGCACCTTATAATCAATAAACAATGGGAAAACCACCTATACATTTAGATGATTAGGACAAATTTATGAAAGCTATTCCCATAAAATTTTGAAAATATGCCTTCCTAATAAGAAAATATATATGTAATCATGAGTAAACTATTATGAATACAAATATATATATATATTTGTACACATAATTAATAACTTATATTTTTAATAAGATAAAATTCAGCTGTAAGTAAAACTATGCATTTTTAGGTGTGATAATTCAGGTGATGTGCATTAAAAACAATAAACAAGACATATTTCTAAAATTAAATTTATTACAAAGATATCATACAGATAAATTGGGAGAAAAAAACTTGACATGAACTAAAACTGCAAAATATTACAAAGCATATGCAATTGAAAGACAAACAATAATTAGATTAAACAATAGGGGTTATTTACGTGAGTATCAAATTTAGCGTGTTTAGCCACCTGAGTGTAAAGTGGAGCGCAGGCATTCTGTCTACAGTAAGCAATGGCACGTTCAGAGCGATCAAAATTCAACAATATCACAAGACTTAAGTAATTATGTACACAAGATGAAACCCCTCTTAGAACAAAAAAAAAAAATATTTTGCTGGTTGATAAGACTTCTTAAACAATCCTTGACAAAAAAGATCCATTGGACGCTCTGTTTTAAGATGCAGAAATTACATGGATACATACACAATGCCCTTACTCAGTTTTTCCAGCAATTATCTTTCCTGCAGCTGTAGGATGGAAAAAGAATGCAATATTCAGTATACACACAAGAAAAATTATTTCTTAAAAGTTTTAATATAGCCTTCACCAATTGTTAAACATGATCAAAACTTGAAAAATGTATACTTCTATATGAATTATTTGATTACTTCCCCTCCCCCTGATATATATGTTTCATATACCTCCTAAATATTAAGAGAATTTTTTTTTTTTTTTATATATATATAAAAATGTGTTCAAAGTCTACTATTCTTTAATATTAGGCAAATGTACTTTGTCTTTTTAAATGACAATAATTATTTGAAGATTAAAACGAAGTAGATGACATTTGTATAATTTTGTTTAAATATGTTAAATTATATATCAAAATATATATTAGCACAAACTAATTTTTTCAGAAAATCATTAGACATTTTTGTATCATGAAATAAAATTTAATTACCTGAAAATCTCTTAACACACATAAATATCAAAATACTCATTTGCAATAGGATTAAAAATAGAAAGAAATGAATGTAGCTTAAATAACAAAACTCAAATTAAAATAAAATATTTCACGAACTTTAATGTTAATATTTTATTTGTTAATTAAATGGTGCACTATAAAAATGGTTAGTGAATTGTACCAGGTATTGTTAAGTATGAAACCGGAATTTGCCCATAGGTGGCGCTAGATGTCGATGCAGTTACCGACACATTACGTCAGCGGTGTCTTGTTATTGTATTGATATCCGACAAAGATTTCCAACTCACAATAACACGAGTTTCATTCAGTAGCATTAGTTTATTAGAGATAAACATGTCGAGTTTTGTGCCAACAAATTACGATTTGCGGACAGCACTACTTCTCTGTTTTCATCTGAAGAAAACCGCAGCCGAATCGCATCGAATGCTTCTGGAGAGCATGCTCTCGGTAAAACACAGTGTTTCGAGTGGTTCAAACGTACTTTGTAAACAATACTTTAATAATATAATAATTGTAATAAATACAAGTATTGTAATAAACAATACTTGTAAACAATTGTACTTAGTAACAATTTGTAGTAAAAAAAAAACAATACTTTGAATAAGTTACTTTGTATCATATCATTACAATAAATGTGTTTTTTCTGTACAAAAATTCCGATTTCATACTTACACACCTGGTATATAAAAATTAATCTTTAGATCAATAAAAGCTTTATGAAAAAAAATATTAAGATTTAAAAAGTGGTAAATTTGAATAAATAAGAATCAATATTTAGTTCCTATCACTCTTAACTCATAAAAATTCATTTAATAGATAAAATTGAATATGCAAGTAAACTAAGCATATTAAAAACAGAAGCACGATTAACCTGCGAGAACGAGTATTGGGTCTAACAGGCCAATGTACCTATAATTGAATGCGATTCCCCTTCCTCAAAGCTATTTTTAGATTAAAAATTGATTTGTCTGGCCTATTAAACCCAACACTTGCGCTTATGTTTAGGTTTTGTTTTTAATAATGTTTGTGCGAGAATTTAAAAATACATAATTATCTAAATTATAAAGATGAAATGAAACGGCTAGAAACTTTACTTAAATAACTGTAAGAAGCAAAAAAGTCATGGTGAATACGTCACAATTGATAAGTTAGAACCTTTTAGAGATTGATGCCCTTTATACCCAATAAACCGGCAAAAAAGGTTGGCTTTTGTAGATTCAAGGACTTTTCATACGTGGAATTTAGATATATGCAGGATTATAAACCTGAAGGTTCCTATAAATTAGAAAATGACACAGACAAACTTGTTATGAGACTTGTTGTACCTATTTACAATACAGGAAGGAACTTAACTGTTGATAATTAATACACGAGTGTCGGTCTCACTAAGGAACTTCCAAGTAAAAAAAAAATTACTCTTGTTGGGACAATAAGAAAAACAAAAGAGAAATACCAAAGGAATATACTAGTTCAACAGGAAGGGAATTGTATTCAATTCTATTTAGATTTTAGAAACTTATGACTTTAGTGTCATATACTCGGAAAAAGAATAAATGTGTGCTTTTATTATCAACTGTGCATAATGATGATGCCATGGATGCTACATTTGCTGAGGCCAAAAACCTGAAAACCTTGTCAACAGATAAACCTGATTAAAAATACTGCAAAAGAAGGTAATTTTTGAAGGATCTTGCTTTAGAACTTTTAAAGGTACACACCAAAGAAAGAAGATTGCAATCGAATATTTCTAGGAATTTATGAGGTGAATTAAATTACAGAGGCATAGCACATTACGAAACCTCCATGTAAAAAACTCAAATCCACATAGAGGAAAAGATGTCATAAGCTTGGCTGTAAAGGACAGAAATTCAAAATCAACTTTTTCAAAATGTACAAAAAATGTTTGTAGTGAACAAAATTCCTATCTGTGTAATTTTTGCCAGTAAAATTTAAGAATATTAAGTAGGTAGCTACATATGTAAATATATTTTATGTGTTTAAAATTAAATGCATTAAAAATTTAGTTACCTTATAGAATTATTTATGTACCTTATTCAATGTCATAAGAGTTGTGATGACTTAACAAGGTTTTTTATATATAAAAGCATTTCTTCTAAATATATGATTCCTTTCCATTGTTTTAAAATATAGCCATAAAATATATTAAAGTTTCAATCATAAAACGCTAAATTTTACACAAAGCCAATTATGGGCCTATTTGACCCAACACCTGCTTTAGTGTAACCATTAAGGCTTGCGTTTTCCAAAGTTAAGAAAAATAAAATTATAGCATATGTATTATGTGCACCGATTTCTTAAATGCTTGAAAACTGAATATCATAATTATGGTTTTAAATCACAAGACTTAAACGTCAAAAATCCATAAAATAAATTGGAAGAGAGATTTGACACATAATCTTTTTTTAAATAAAATGTCAGTTACACTGATATACAGGCTAAATTATAAATATATGTTATCAGCAGTTTTAATGATAGGAGCTAAGATGCCTTATTGCAACAGCTGAGGTTTCTATGGCACTTTGTAAATGGAAGGATTTAGGACAACCCAGACAACTCGCAGATCAATCCCATTATTCATGACCTGATTATTTCACATGTATTGTACAAACAAATTTCAAAAAGTAGGAAATCTTGCAAATATAATTCAAAGAAAGAATTAAATATTCTAGTTTTAGGTTCTAGTAAACAATTAAGAATGCACTAGCATTCTAAAAATAGCTTCATGTAATAAAATGTATAATTATCAAATACACGAGACAGCCATGAAACAATAAAAATTAGTATAAGAGAACAGATAACAAAGTTTATATATCATATGGTCACAAAAAACAAAAACAAATTGCATTTTGAAACTGTTTTAGTATTTATACAAAATAAATAAGTTCATGTAGAAAATATGCGAGCAAGAACTAAAATAATTTACTATAGTTATTAATTTGAGTTATAAGATAAATTGAAACTACATTACATAGAACATTTTAAACATTACATAGCCTCAAAAAATATTTTTAAGTAGCATAATAATAAAAAACAACTATTACATAAATAATTTATATATATGAATTAGAAGAGTACGACATATTAAAATGAACAGTAATTTCAATCCAGCAACACTTTTGAAAATGCTAATTAATAAAACATGAAATATAAACATTTTTATTTAAGGAAATAAAATCTCATTTTATAGTTAGTTTTGATAGTATAAAAAGTATAATATAAAATAAAGCAACAAGAAAAAAAATATTTTTTTAAATCGAGATTTATCAAACTAGCCAATATGCACTTAGTTTTAAAAAGAAATGTTTTTACAACTTATTAAGCTGGGTGTTTACAAAAAAAAAAAAAAAAAAAAAAAAAAATTTCAAAAGCTATATCTTCAACAAAACTAGTAGTGAACATGGAGTTTGAAACTTTTATTCGGTGAGACATGTTATGAACCTTACGAGTGCAGAGATTATAATCAAACAAAAGGGTAATTTTCTAAAGTGAACTGGTTATGATGGTTCAATGAGCTTTGCTGCAAATTTGCATTTCATCTTCCCAATAGTTTCTCAAGTTGGTATCCTTAGTTTTCTGAAAAGGGATGCATTTGTCAAGGCAAAAGTTCTGATTAACCTCGTGTATTTGAAGAGAATGTGAAATGGATTCAACAATTGCTAAAAGATCTTAAGAGTAATAACCTTCTCACCCCCCCCCCAAAAAAAAGTCTTGATTTTATTCTCAGTTAATTGTTTCTTTGAAGCTACATAAAAGATTAAGTGGTTTTTTTTTTATGCCCGATGGTATACAATGACAAAAACTGAAAATGTGAATGACTAAATCCATCCAAATGGTTATAACACACATGTCAAAAAAAAGTGTGGGCCCAATTTGAATGACAGGATACATATATATTAACTTATTTCTCTGGTTATAACACTTTAAAGTGTAACTTTTAATTAAACATTGATGAAGTTGAGTGATATTCTTTATTAAATACCCCATATAATGCAATAATGTTTTTATAAATGACTAGTAAAAACTCAATAAGAGCAATAAAACTTATATAGATTCTTTTAAAATTTTTTTTTTAAAAAATCTACTTTTTAGACAAGAATAAAATAATGTTAAAACAAATAATTGAGAAAAATATTTAAATTTTTTTTTTTTAAGATTCAACTACTGCAAGATAACCCGATGGAAGCAATCTCTGCAAACAAAACAACTGTCTGAAATTTCTCAACTCAAGAACAGGAGAAATTTATAATCGATACATGAAAAATTAAAAGTTAATGACTTAAAAGAAAATTATGTTTAAGACATCTTCATACAAACATATTAAACTTAAATTCATTTAAAATGAAGAAATCAATAAAATTAATATAAAAAAACTAAGTCTACAAAAATACTTGGAAAAGTTACCACAAGAAAGTAACCTATACTAAAGGAATATATATTCATTCTGAGAAATTTACACTTTCAGAAATAGGTCAAAAACACTTATATGTACATCACACTATAATCAAGAGAAGAATGTAGAATAAGAACCAATATACAACAGTTTCAAAACTAAAAATAAATTTATAATAAAAGAAAATACAATTTTTATTAAAAAGAGCATGTCAATAGATAAAATGCCTTTCTCATCAACAAAAATGAGGAATCATAATATACATCAAACAATGCAATGAAATTAAAAAAATCATTCAGAAACCACAAACATCACATTCATCAGCTAGAGTATACATTTCACACATACAAATAAAACTATAAAGACTGATATTTACTAGTTTCCTTAAATTTTCAAAAAAGCTATTTTATAGGACAGAATACTTATATTGTTTTATTTAATGGTCTAGATGAAGCTTTTAGAATAATGCACAGAATAATGAAACCATCTATTCATAAAAAAATGATGTGAAACCAACAATGGAATGAGAAAATTGATTAAATCGATTTGACAAACACTTCATCACGAACAATTTTATTAGAATACATGAAACAAGTTCTTTCAAAATTTAAAAAAAAAAAAAAAGATTTCTATTTTCATTAAAAAAAACCTTTTCAAGGCAACCATTTCAGTGTTACATAAAAATGTTTAAAATAATGTAGTAGACACACATTAAGGTATCTTCATGATGTAAGGCCATTAGCAATCTAAAAATACATACTTGGAACAACTGAAAGATATCAGACACTATACAGCAGCACTATCTATATTTTAAGAAACAATAACTCTAAAAATGTTCTCAATATACCAACAACTTATTAACTGGGTCAAAGTTCCAACGTATGGAGACCAATAGTCAAAGTATATAATTATTGCAACTCAATTAAAATTTGTATTTTACAAATAGTTGTATAAACATTAGTAAAGGAACTTTTAAGAACTAATGCTGGTTACCTTCTTTCGCTAAGCCACCAGCAGTACTGGCCGCCTTGTTCAAGGCCTCATCAATTCCCTTCCTGTTCTTGAGGAAGATTGGACGAATGACTCGATGATACAAGACATTAGAACCATTGTTTTCAAGAGGGGCAAAGCACCAAATGAGGAACAGGCACTGTTGGGAGAAAAATACAACTGTAAATTCTTTTCATAGCAGTTTTTAAAATGGAAAATTTTACAAAATAATTTTGATTAAAATGTGTAGAGCTAATTTTTTTTTTTAATAAATGAATTGTGTTATGCAATGTAAAACATCAATAGGGTAAAAGTAATTTTGAAAAATTTACAAACTTATATTCTTAAACTCTGAGAATACTTTCAAATTTGAGAACTATAACACAAAATAATTTTTAAATACATTTGAAAAATATGTATAAGACACTTAAACAATAGAATCCAAAATAAAATATTTTGCAAGAGCATTTAAATGCTTTTTAAAACTATGATTGATAAATTGATTTTTAAAACTATAATAGCTTTTGAGAACTATAATTGATAAGTAAATTAGTATACAAAATAATGAAATTAAATTATGATTTCAAATGCACAAACATTACATTTTTCTTGAAGTAAATTCCTCTTTCTTCTGTTTATCTTCACAAAACATTTATTCAATATTTGAGAGAAATTTGTGAAAAAACACACACTTTGTTTTCACAATGATACTTAATGCATCCTTTTGACCAACCATCATTAGACCAGATTTTTGGATTGACAATGGAATTGGATAAAATAGAAATAAGTTTTCAGCAATAGAAATAAATTGCCGATATCAAACAACTACACACATCACAACATGTACCCTTTAAACGACTGCTAATTAACATCCTATTCAGAAGTAACACTAAGGTTATTTATTGACAATGGATCCCCTAATTTTGAGCCTACGGAACAACATCCGAGCTGAAACCCTTCATCTTGAAATTTTCACACCATGCCAATGGGAGGATTTGAAATCTCAACATACTCAATGTACATTAGCTGCACTACATGATAAGTCTTTAGTGGTATAAAGACTTAAGCCATGAATTGACAGAAATATCAGCAAATTCGGGACCAGGACCACTCGGCTAACACACCCATATGCATCCCTCAAATGAATGAAATTTAATAAAAAATAAGGGTTAGAAACAAATACATTACAATAGATGCTATTCAAATTATCTCTTCAGCCTAATGGCACATTTAAAGAGAATTTATGGAAGTAACATCTGAAAAATATTCTTCACAAACCATTTATTTAGGACAAATAACACAAGCACATTTCTAGTTTCTACAAGATTACACAATACTAATGCTAATATTTTAGATTGTGTAACTTATTATATTGATCACAAAGATTTATATTTATAAAAATTATTCATGCAAAAAATACATGAACTTTAAATTATTTTCCTTGTCATTTTCAGATTTCATTACATTCAAGAATAAAATTTGATATAACATTAAATCAGAAATAATTGATACCCCAGAATGAATACAAATGTATATGGCACATATACTACATCTAGATATCAAACTACATAATTATTTTGAAAAACATAAATACCAAAATACATGGAATTTCAAATCCTTTTATAAAAGGAATGTCAATAAAATAACCTAATACATTTTTACAATCATGATCACAATACATTTAAAAAAGTTTAACAATCACAATGTTTATGCTACTTAAGTACGAATTATATATATTAGGTATCTCTTAAAAATAAATTAAAATGCTATATTTTAAGAAAGTTTATACAATTTATATTAAAAAACTGATTTAACTAAATGAAATACATAGAAAATATACAATAATATTTCAAATCCAGAGATGCAAGTCTTATTACCCAAGATTAGTTATATTCAATGATGTATAAGAAACCAGAAAAAGGCTAACTTAATTTTACATTATCACTTTACTTTCTATAACAATAAAATTCTTAAATTACCGTTAAGTTGAAGCACAGAACATTTTTCATTAAAAAAAATAATAAACAAATTAAATAAATAAACAGCTAAATGAGAACTTTCTAAATGCATTGATTAGCTTCATTGATGAGTTTTGATAAAATCCTATTTTAGTGCATTGTTTTGAAAATTGTGCACCTGGTGTCATTTTCAAACACAAAGTCATTTCAATTAAAGATGATTTGATGTTGGAATGACAATTTCCCATACACTACAATAGTTAAAAAGGCACATCATACATGGCTATTTTTGGCAATGAGTTACAGAACATTTGGCCCAATTCTTACTTTGTACTGAAACATCTTTTTTACAGACTTGCCATCAGTAAAGAAAGATGGATGTTGGTCTTCCTGAAAGTTATCATACAGCAAGGTGAGTGAAAATGAAGATCCTAAATTGTTTATGCATTTTGGGCAATCATTGGTGATATGCCACCCACACACCAGGCATTAAGACAACAGGGATTTTCATTAGATACATTTTTGTCTTGTCATATGTGCTTATTTTTAAGATTGATTACCTATTATTAACTGTATGTTTCCTTAAGTAAAATGCAGATTTTTTTTATACATATACATTCTTTTTTTAAATCGGATGTAGCATCGATTGCTTCCCGTATTCTTTGTTAATTAACCACCAACAAATGGCAAGATTATTTAAAATAAAAAAAATTACAAAATCATTAAAGTTTAATCATAAATATTAGAGTTTGTTCCACTCTGCTTTTAGTTCAGTTGTAGCAGATTTTATCTTGGGTCAATATAGGCCAGTCAGTAATGAAAACAATTTCAACTTTAGCACAAATCACAGCAATTATATGAAAGCTTTGTTTCCTAGTTTTATGTAAAAATATATTTGTATATAGATGCTACAGAAAAGTATTAGTGTCTTTATTATTATGGGGGAAAAAAATACATGTATAAAAATGAATTGTATAAAAAAAGTGAACTTTTGTGTTCTCTTTTATTGAAAAATATACTCTTTTTATATTGATTCTTCCTCTTTTTAACAATCATTTGGATGCAACTTTCTTGAAAAGGCCCAGCTTCACAGTGTTCAACTAAAGGACCTAAAAATTGCAACAGAAAAGATCCTCTCTTTTAGTAACAGGGTTACTGGGAAACAGCTAATTACCAACCATAATTTTTACATCTGGTTAAGTCATTCTACTGAAGGAATGCAGTTTTAAAGCAAAATGACTACAATGCAACTCGTAAATTACTGTGCTCATTCCGACACAAAAGGGAATTTAAAGATTTGAACCTGAATTAGAATAAAGTAAATTTGACAGTAACTATACCCACAACTATCTTGAACTTATTGAATATTAATTACCAGTAGATGCTATCAAAAAGATTAATTCATTGAAACAATTTAGATCATATAAAGTTTGTCAAGCATAAAATCTTTTATAAAACTAATACTAAGTTTAATATTAGTTTTAAACGAGATTTTATGATGAAAAATATCTCAGTAACTTCCAATATTATACTAGAGCAACTAAAACTATTGGTGACTGAACCCTAAATTTTGAATCATGTTCAACAGACCAAAAAATACTCACATTGGCCCCTAATTTTAATTTCTACACATATACAGACTGAGGCTCAACTCCACTTAATATACTGAACATAAAATTATTCTACAGCATGAGTTCTTAATAAAATAGAAATTCGACTAAGCAATAACTAATTAACATTTCAAAATGAAGAAAAGACAAAGAAAACAATTGATAAAAATATAAATGCCTATTACATATTCCTATTAACAATGTTTTAAGCATTAAAATATAAATATTTAATAATCTTGTAAACCAGGTATAATTTGATTACCCAAAGATTTATAAACAAAACTTAAGATAAATTTTTCTAGCATAAGTTACAAAAGCTTCTTATGTTCATTGCACTAAGTAAAGCTAAATAGTCACCAATTAGCAAATTTCAATCTTAAAAAAAATGTTGATAAAAAGATTAATTCATGGTTAAGCTTATAATTTTTGTCCACCTATTTAGTTAAGAAACAAATGCAACAGTTAACATAGTCTGAAGCAGAAGAAAAATCACCTTCATGAGCCAGTAAAAGGGAATGAAAGAGATAATGATGTCAGAAAAGAACTCGACGAGGCTTAGAGAGGCGAAGGTTACCCAGTAAGTCAGCCACTTTGTGTCGTCTTCCTTACTACTTGTTTCCAGAGCAATCAATCTGCAATCAAAATATATTTTTAAAACAAATTTAAATTGCAAAAATTTACGATCAATTTTTTATTGATTAATAAACATATAATTTTTGCAATTTTAAAATAAACTTAATCATCAAATGAAAACAAGACTTCTTTTTAAGCTAAATAAACAAAATTCTAAGATTCGCATACAAGTCTTTCTTCAGACCACTAATATTAAAATATATAAAAAGGAAAAAATAAAATCACAAACATAATTCTAGTCTATTATATGAAGGAAATGTTTTTTTCCAATACTTTCACATATGAAAACTATAAAAAAGTGAAAAACATTTAATAATTTATAAACGAGGCTTTTAATCTTATGAGTTTTACAAGAAAAATTCACAATTCTATAACAATATTAGTTTCAGAAATCTTTAAAAAAGGAAAACTCACGATACATAGGCTGGATATCCAAATCCAATTAGGTTACAAATGAGTTCTGCTCCACGACCAAGTATCATGTACAGAGCCCATAACGACAGAAGACCTGTTTAAAAGACATCTATACATGTAACTTATGCAAAAACACTGAAAAATACAGCTTATACAAAATTTTTGGTTCAAATTGGGAATAGGGTGCCCTTAGGAGATTGGCGACTTCCCAGATAGGTTGCCAAACGTGCGTGACTTAAGTATTGAGTATGCTTAGGGTTACTATGACCTAAATCGGCAATTATCGCTTCCAAAAGTCGCCAATTGCCTAGGGGACACCCTATTTTAGATTTGAACCAAATTTTTAATCACAAAATTCAAATACAACAAAATTTTATCAATTAAAAAAACCTTCACAGCAGAAAATATTTACAATAACCAAAGAAAAAAATAAATTTAATTAATATACCAAATGAAAATACATCATTAAGAAATTTTTAAATTTATATCACTAATTTAACTAATGTTTTATAATACATATAACAGCAATTCATTTTAATACAGCATAAGCCAGTAATCTAATAACAAAGTTTAAGAGGAAAAGAAAAGCTACTGAAAAAAAAAAAAAAAAAATATTAAATTTAATAGTAACATTTTATATTATTGAAATTTAAAAAAAATTAACTTAAGCAAGTCTTTGCACTTATGTTTTATAATTTGTTTATTTATATATTTTTGTAAACTTTAATGACAATATTACATGGTAGTTACTAGAATTTAATTTTTCATCCTTCAAGATTTCTTAAACTTACAAACATTCATACAAAATCTATTTAAAATTTCATAATTTGATTCTCATGTAAACTAATAATTCTAACTAAGACTTCAAAAATTCTTCCCTGCAATTTTTAAGACAAGCCTTAAAGTTTTTAATTCTTTAAAATTATTTTTCTTTCTAGAAACATGATTCAAATCAAATTATGGAGCATATAATACATAATGTGAATGTATCCATTTTAAGTTTACAAACAATTTGAGTAATTCCCATTGAACAAGGCTACACATTTGTTATATTTTATTAGTTCACCATAATTAATTTACTTAACTTTGTAGAATTCATAGTATTGTCAATATTTAAATCTTAAAGAATGAAAGAAAATATCAATTGCAATGAAGAATAGGATCTAATTTTAATGATCAAGTATAATAAGGGGGGAAAAAAACGTATGAAAGACATATTTGCACTTTTCAAAATCAGCAGTGACATTTCTTGGAGCACAGAAAATTATTCCGGTAAGACATGCCAGCATTATTATCGTGTTAAATTCATAACTTGAATTCATTGCAATGTGACCCTAGATAAAGAGACACATCTTCCACCTTCTTCCCTGTTTTATATATTTTATTTAGTCAGTCTGAAATACAAAACCTGTTTAGAGCTCGGAAATGCATCCAATAATCAGTTTCATACATGAAGATAACTTGAAAATGAATTATGTCGATTCACTTATTTATTTATAGATTAAAAAATAAATCTTATCTTAAAGAAGGTTAAGTAAGGTCATAAGTTATTATTTGTAAGCTGTTAAAATGTATTGCACGTAATTAAGAAAATATCTTTAAAAAACCTTATGCCTAGATCTATTTTAAAGATAAGCACATCCGGCAGGAATATAATTAGTACAAATGTATATAATAATCAAAAGAAATATATTGCAAGCTGTACATATCGGGCAAAATCGTAAAAACTTAAAATTCAATTTCCTCCTTCGGAAGAGCTAAAAGGAAGCTATACATACCTACGGCTAAATACACACGTTTAACGCCAATTGCCTTTTCTGCTTTTTCGAAGTACTCATTAATTTTATTTTTCTCGTGCAATTTCTTGTCCAATTTATCGAAGTAACCACTCATTATAGCAGACATGATTATTTAGTTAAAATACAGTTACGATTAAACAATTAATTAATGCACCTATTATACAATCAATACAAAGACGTAGAAAAGACCGTTGACAATAGGGGAAGGTAACATTCAAACCAGGTAGCAACACGAACAAATCACATGCAAGGAAGAAAATTTCTCTGTTGAGAAACCCTCATCTGCAGGCTGCGCTTAGTTTCTACAGTCACGTGACGTATCTAGAAACTATTATTTTTATTTAGAAAAAAAAATAATTAAATGTAGTTCACCTAAAAGAGGATCAAATAATTTATTTAAAAGTTCTCTAAGAATTCTGAAGAATAAATGAAGGGCAGAAATATTGTGTAATTATTTTTACGCAGTTTTTTAAAATTTATTTATTATTATTGCAGATGTAATGTACAAACATCGCGAAAGAAACTTGTGGTAAATGGTAATAACTAACTTTCTTCGTTAAACCTTGTTTAGAAAAATTTAATGAAAAAATATAGAATATATGTAATGTGATTTTGGGAAAAAAAAAAAAAAAAAACAATATTAAAGACAGTTGAGTAATGTGTGACGTCATATCATAAGTTTGTTTTCACTATCTTTTTTTTCCCCTTTAAAAATTATCTATTAATATAACTCTACAAAAAAAGTAAATTCTAGAGCATTGATAATATTCTTATATCAATCATAGAAATTTTCCAGTTGTTTTGAAAAATGGGGATCAGAGGCTTTCCGACAGAACTTCATAAAATAAAATAAAAAGTGGATCCATTTTTAGTTACAGTGAGAATGTTTTTAAAAATTCATAGATTGTAAGTTTTTAGTAAAGCAATTGCGAAAACCATTTCATAAAATGGTGAATAGATTAAACCGTGAAGTTGAAATTTAATGCTCACATTTGGGACCATTGTTAATAACTCTTTGTGTAGTTGTAGAGCAGTAATTTTCAATCCAATAAAATAAAGCACAAAAAAGAATTTGTCATTCCAATAAGGAAATCAAAACATAAAGAAAAATTACCGAAAAAGAAAAAATATATTTATATCTCCGTTTCGATTTACAGCAATCACAAGAGTTACTTCAGCTCTCTTGGGGGAAACGTTTTTACAACTAGTTTGACTAATAATACTTTTAAAAAAACACAAAATACCTTGGAATAATTTTAGATAAAAAGAAACTCATGTTTGAACAGCACCTCATAACTAAATATCATAAAGAAATTCCGAATTAACGCGAGTTCTAAACCCTTAATTGCTTGGAGTTCGAAATTAAGCGTAGAAAACAAGTTTCTTATCTATACTCTAATTCTCACACCAATAATAACTTATAGTTGCCTAGCTTGGATTTCTGATACTAAAATACACATAAACAAACTAGAAAAACTACAGGACAATATTACAAGACAAATTATTGACGATAGAGAGTTCATGCGAAACACTGATATCTACAACTATCAGATCCACCATGCAAAAAATAGCCTTTGAATTCTTTGATAATCTCATGAAATTAACAATAATTCCCTACATAACATTTCAGATTACATCCTTGACCTAAAAATTAAAAGATCTCAAAATATTATAAATTTCTGAATTTTATTCTTTCTCAAATCTTCTAACCGTTAAACTCCCATAGACACACAAACAACATTCTTCTCCACTATTCGCTTTTAATCCAGTGTTTCCAGAGAGAGAACACACGATTTCTCGTCTTCGCATCTCTCACAAAAAAAAAAAAATTTCAAGCACTAATTTATAACACTGCCATAATAACCCAAAACATCTGCAATCGGAAAATTATAAACAGATTACAGAAGTTTAACTTTCGTCTACAGCTCTAGTTTACAGACTGGAAAATTAAACTTAATGCGTCCAAAAATGCTAGCCTCCTCTTTACGAAACAATGGTGCATAAGGAATTTGCCCACTATCACCATTTTTTGATTAGCCTGAGTTATTGAATACAAGTACCTAGGTTTAATTTTAGATACAAAATTAACATTCGCCTAACATATCTGAACTGTTTATCAAAAAACAGTCAGAATGAGTAGATTCTTACTCGCTTGATTTCCTGCAAGAGCAAGCTAGCGATCAGGCACAAACCTTTGCTCTGAGATATTGTATGCATCCCCCATCTGGGAGGCAGCTGCAACAACATATCTGAAACGACAGCACGTCTCTCAAAATATTCATCTAAGGAAGGTCGCAAATGCCCTTTGGTTTTCTCCGAAATGAAGTCCTGCATAAGGATCTAAAAATTGAACCCATGCTTTATTTTATTAAAAAGCAATCCACTAACTTTTTCAATAGGATTCTTCAAATTTTCAATGAGTTACTCCAAAACATGTCGGCATATTCTGCCGAAATAATATATATATATATATATATATATATATATATATATATATATATATATATTATATACATGTTTCTGTAGAACTTTAAGGGGACATAATACCTTTGCACTTTAAAAAATTCGATATTTCAAATTTATTTTCAAAAACTAGCGTAGAATGATAAGAGCATTTTAAAGTGAGCCGCGTCAAAATCCAACAATTATTACGCTCTATGCAGTAAAAAAAGTAATTGTTAAAAGCTACTTTTTCCATTAAATGCAACGTAAACAAATAGCTTTTTCTCAATTTCGTATTTTCACACTTTCCCACAAGATTAAAAAAAAAAGGTTTTGCATTTAGAGTTTTAAAATTTTACATGGGTGTTGTACTTATAGATCTTTATTCTGTGAACCTCAGTATTGTTAATGGGATGATCAGATTTTATTTTATAGCGTAATAGATAAAAAAAAAAAGTTACTAGTTTCAAATTTTATGACATATTTAAATTTTTCAGTTTTTTTTAAATGTGAGGTAGTTACATTTAAAATTTGAGGTTTGCAGAATAAAGACATTATTTAGCTTTAATTTGGTATAAGAATGATGGTTCTATTGTACGTCTTTCAAACGTTATCTTGTGGGTAACAGGAGGTAAGCTAATTTATTTTTTAAATTTTTGTTCGCATATTTCATGTTGTTTAAGAAAATACATTGATTGAATAGCAAAACTTGATCCAATACTTTAAACTATATATTTTATTACACAAATTGGCAAAGTTTATATTAAAATGAGCAAAAATTGTTGATTTATGATGAATTGAAAAAAGAGAGAGTGTCAAAATGTTCTACTTTTGATTTCGAAAGGTACTAAGTCCCCTTAATCTTATTAATCTTCTTTACAAACCAATACTACGATATGCATTCTCGTAGTAACTGCCTTAAATTTAAGTCTTTCTTATTAATTATCAAGTTCACATTATAATTTGCAAATAAAATCCTAGTCTAAATTTACTCATTAATCACCTTCATTTCAACCGTTATTGTCAAGAACTCGCGTTTCTAAAATATGGCATTGAGCATTTTAATTTTTTCTGTTAAATTTTAGTAAATTCTAAAACAATTCTCTAAAAATTTTATAAGTTTCAGAGAGCGAAAGAAAAACTCAGTTTTTTGGCATGCTCCCTGATTCGTCACCTCCAGCAACTATCGGTCACCCTCACACACCGATTCCCGGACTTTTGCGTCCTGATCCTATTAAATTTTGATTGCAAAGTAATGAATTCTGGAACTTCCCCTAAATTAATGA
This sequence comes from Nephila pilipes, assembly GCA_019974015.1. Classification (NCBI taxonomy): domain Eukaryota; kingdom Metazoa; phylum Arthropoda; class Arachnida; order Araneae; family Nephilidae; genus Nephila; species Nephila pilipes. The sequence goes on from BMAW01104111.1 coordinate 1,236,162, forward strand.
TTGCTTAAATAGTAATTCTGATGAGAGGGTAAAATTTATAGCTTTAAAGTAGGAACCTCATAAATTTATGCCGTTGCCTAGCTCCAATCCCAATTGAGAAACTGACATGAAAGGCAACTACTGTATTGGCCAGTTGCTAAAGTTGAGCCCCATATTAACTGTTATTCATATTAGAAGCTAGAAAGCTCTCTTCTGATTTAAAATCTTAAATTTTCTGACTAATAAATTCAATCTTTAAAAATTCTTAATACCCTTTTAAATTCTCAAAGTTAATTATCCTTTTCTAATAACCACTATTTTTTTTAAAAATAACTTTAAAATAAAATCGCATTTCTAGGCAAATGAAGCTGAACTCCGAAGGATTACAAAATATGGAGATTAAAGAGTTGTGAGGATCATGGGATCCAAATAAGTTATCTAACTTTAGAAAAAAAATATAGGTAATTATACCAAAAATATTGATCGATTTTCCAATTTTAATCATTAGTCCAACATGAATGATGCAGGTTTTATCACATTCGATCTGGATGACATAATTAAAATTTCGTTTCGATTGCTCAAAAAATTCCCGAATCAACCATTTATACATAATTGCTATACAGCAAAAAGTATAATGTTCTTATAGTATTTCTTACAAATAATTCTATAAATCTCTTACCAAAAAGTTTTGAGCATTAATCTTTCCTGTACTATATACTTGATATAATTGAATAATATGCACTTATACTGTGTTTCACTTTTCCAGTGAAGTAAAAATGGAGATATATTTTTCATATAACATTTACTATTTCCTCAGTTTTTATTCATAAAATAATCAAAAGATGAAATATTTTGAGAAAAATAGGATCTGAATATTGCGAAATCCTACACAAGTAGACAAAGGAAAAAATAGAGAATATGAATACAGTATTCTCCTAAAGATTAATGCAAGTATAGATGTTTACAAATTATGGATGTCGTTATAAAAATATATTCATTGAAGCTATACCGATTTGTACAATTTTTGTCATCGTTAATATTTTTGAGAACTTAAGTGACAACATAGACATTATCAATTTAACTGTCAGCTGTTTACTAGAAACGAATTTATTTTAAATTTACTATTTGAGAGTGTTATGTGTTTTCCATAAAAGAAAGAGAAAAACTATTTTACTTTCAAGTAATTATTTGTCTGTAGTTTGTTTCAACCAAGTCAAAAGAGATAAGGAGTGGTTATAAATTTTAAGCATGCGTGTTAAAGGCTATGGTGACTTTTTGGGCGGGATTTAATTATAGAAATACATGCATGAGGGCTATTTTTTTATTTCTTAAAATTTTTAAATAATTTGATAGAAAGAGAGAAAATTAACTATTTACAATTTCACTTTGATAGCCCTAAAATGCAATTTTTTTTTTCAAAAAAAAAAAAAAAAAAAAATTAAAAAAACCCGAAAGAACAAAAACTAACATTTTTTTTTAAATAAAATTTGGCACAGTATATAATTCCAGCAAGATTAATAAATTTGTATATTGCTGCTTAAAATAATTCTATAATTGAATTACAAGTATTAATACGCGTCAATTCATATTTTAATTCCAATTACATTTTTGCAAGAAAGGGCCTTACAAAGTAATAAATAAAAAAAAAACCTGAAATACGCAGCAGTTAGAAATAAGGAAATATGCAGAAACTCCATATATTTTGGGACGAATTTTTGCTTATTAATTTCTTGAACCTAGTATATGAAGCTATTATTATGGATATGTTATTATTCTAAACCTGCTCTCCCTAAAATGTTGGGTCATCAAAATATCTTTTACGTCGATATTATAATTAATCCTTTGATGAAAAGAAAGTGATATTAAGTGATATCATCTATGAAACATCGTAGGAAATGTAATATTCTGAGCCCAGTTTATATATAAATTTTAAAGTTTGTTCGTTTGCTTGTCCGTTATACAAATCCACGCCATCTATCGTATCATTCCACATTTTACGCTTCACTAATGTATCGAAGGAGAAGGAAGCTCGAAAAGAAGCTCTTAAAGCTCGAAGGAGCCTTAAGCATGTCTTAGCCAATTGTTTTTTAAATTCATTTTAGGTGATATTTTCGAGCCCCTTCCTTTCAGTCATTTCCCCGTGTACATATCTACAGAGTGATCAATTTAAAAGCATACCCACTGGTTTTTCTTATTACTCTGAAATCTGAAGGATGTGGCAACTATTCTAACACTGAAGTATAATTGTTTGAACCTTGTTTGAGTGTGGGAAACAATTTCCAACACTGTTGGACTGTTACAACTTCATTTGTGATGTAAAACAGAAATGGAGATGCACAATGATACTTAATCCTATAATAGTTATATTTTTAAAAAAAACCCATAATTTAATTCAAATTTTTTACGTTATCGTTCCTTACAGCAAATGTTGAAAATGTTCGCCACCACTTTGAATACAAACATGAATACGTTGAACCAAGTTTTCAAACACACTTCACAACATTGTTGATGTTATTGACGAGATTTCTTTTAATTCATTGATGTTTGCAGAACTTCTCTGGAAAACCCTTCTTTGAGATACTCCTCCCCCCCCAAAAAAAAATCTAATGGGATGAGCTCTGGGGACCTTGGTGCCCAGAGGCCTATTGAAATTAAACAGTCATGAAAGAGTTCCTTAAGAACTTTCATTGTTATGTTTGACGTGTGTGGAGTGGCTCCGTCTAGCTGAAACCGGCAGTAATGGCCCTGTATCTTAAGTGAAGCAGTAAAAGTTGGAATTATGTCCAAGTACACTCCAGAATTCATTGAAATTAAAGAACTAGTTCATACAGACGATTTTTATTGACGCCATTCATAAGCTTACGAAATGAATTTTCAAAAAAAAAAAAAAAAAAAACGTTGAGAGAAGCAGACGATTTACTCAAATCATTTGCACAGAATCAGATTAAAAATTACTAATGATGTTCACGCGAATTTGTATGTTTAAGAAACGAGTTTTCGCATTTAGAAAGTGAATAAACGATACCCGCATATTAAATATAGGCATATTAAATAAGTAGTGATGGTGTTGAAAGTCTTGCTACATATATCATAGTTGTAGACAATTAAAAACAAACAAACGGGTACTCTTTTAAACTTATCACCTGTATTTCCCCCCAAACTTTTTCAACTCAAAAGATGCACATTTTAATGAGTTTTGAAAAGTAATTTGGTAAAAAAAAAATAACGGAGGCTCATAAGGTTTTGTTCGAAATCAAATCCATCTACAAGGGTTATTATTTTTCTCAATGCTTGAGAGAGATCGATAGCGAAGTGAAAACCACAATGAAAATCAAAACTATTTTATTTGGAACATTTAAATAAAATGTCCAGCTACTTCTCTTCTTAGTTGGCGCTCCGACTGAGACATTTGTCGTAGCGTAGTACCAACTTCCCAAAACCCTCGTCGTAAAAAGCAGTCGCCTGTGTTTTTAGCCAATTCTCGACACTGGTTTGCAGCTCAAGGTCTGAGCAAACTTCTATCTTCCTAGCCAGCGTTTCATGTGATAAAAGGGATGAAAAATGGAAGCTGGGTGATCAAATCCAGGCTGTATGGTGGGTGATCAAACACGTTCCATTGAAAACGTCATTGGAGCAGCTGAAGTGTGCAGCCGCCCTTCGTCATTCATATTTTTTTATGTACACATTGCTCATTCGTCGATGAATTTCGTCTGCATTGCACTCCTCAGTATGTAGCAATCGAACGACAGCCCAAACTTAACGCATGGCGATATACTGTTGTTCGAGGTATATTTACATGTTCACTCCACGCTCAGACTGACAAATGCGACCTGACGCCATCAATGGGCTAAAAGAGTCAGTGTAAAACACATTTGCTCACACCGTCATCGGAATTTCGAGGGAGTTTTCATTTCGCAACCGATCTGACCATGAAAAAAAAAAAAAAAAATAGACCTCGTTAATTAATAAAAGGAAAATTGCGTGTGTTGGTGTTACGTGAGATTTAATGCAACAATGGAAAAACACAGTGACCCGAAATTTGACACGATAAAACTATGGGAAATGATGGTATGGACTTCGCAGCGATCTTTTTGAAATTCACTTTCGACTTTTAAATATTTTATGTTAAAGTGACCAATAAGGCAGGTTGTGTCTTCACGGCGCATAATTTCCTGGTACATATTAAGCCACATGAAGTCACAGTCTTGCGTTGCTACCAACTATATTCACGTAGTTTATTCGTAGAAGTGGATGTAGCTTTTTTGGTTATTGTTATTTTTTGTTTTTTGTACAATTTCTTTGTTATTTGTTGTAGAATTACGATTATATTACGAACGAATTATTTAATCTAACGAACGACTGAGCTTTCTACTTCTAAACAATATTCTTAACAAAACGCTTTGAATTCTTACAACGGCATATACACATGTTAACTGTTTGCAAGTTCACCACACGTTAGACTACTGTCCTCCACAATGGCCGCCTGCAGGGCTTCGTCATCCAAGGCGAGTGGTCGTACACTGCCAGGCTCATCATTGAGGAACAAATCTTCCGACCTGAACTTTTGAAATCAATGCCTTACAGTACGCTCATTCACAGCACTATCCCCAAACTCTTGACAAATTCGGCGACTTGATTCAACTTCTGATAAGCCCACTTTGAAGTCGTAAAACAAACAATATCGAACGAGATCCTTTGACACTTCCATTTATCTTCTCTACCATACGAGTAGAATGAAGGAGTGCAAGGGACTTACTTTTATAACGACAGATGGTTCTACTCTCGACCGACCAGTTTTTAAACCACCTGATACGCTATTTGCATACCTATTCTCATTTTATTTAATGGCAAAGCAAAAACGACAAGAACTTTATTCATTACCTTGTATACAATATATACCGTATCCGAAACGAGCATATTTCGTTCTCTTTCAATTAGCGTAATTCGTAAAAAAACTTTAATTGCACAACAATTTTTTCGTTTTTCTTTCTCCACATCTGTTAAGATTTCTGCTTTGGTTCGCATAGCTCTGGCTCATTTTCAGTCATATTACGTCACAAATTTTCATTGCTTCTGACAACTTATTTATACTCCATAGGTATTTTTTGAAGATTGTAATATTAATTCATTTGTTTCATCTCATTAAAAAATTTATACTAAAATACTTTTATAAAATTATGTTGAGTTTTATTTTAAATATTCACCCGGGCTGCTCCACACGAGGTATAGATGATATCTAAACGTTAAAAAAATTGAAAAAAAAGGGTTAAAAGTTAGTTGACAAGAAAGAGGGTCGCAAATAGAGAAGGATTGCTAGGGTACCTAGAGGACGCGTCACTTGCGTTTATCAAAAACAGTAAACCCCATGGGAAAGAAAAAGATCCATAGGGTTCTTTATGGTCATGATGCCCGAACTTAAATGAAGAATGCAAGTCGATTTAATACTCAGTAAAGGGTGCCTGGTTATACCCCCAGGCATTAAGCACGCATGTTAGTCACCTCTTACAACATGAATGAGCTACTTTGGGACTATTCTTTCACACTCGGTCACTACACGGGTGCACTCAATCTTTTACATAAATGAAATAAATGACCCCCTCCCTGCCATCACGCAGAGGGTAAGATGCGTTAGCTGATCGTAAGAAGCGACTAGTACACGTTTCTGTATCGTTTGGGCCAAGGGCGCTAATTACTAGCCAGTGTACAGGCCGGAAGTCTAGCCCGACGCTGGACCTCCAATTAACTTCCCAAGTGAACTTGGTACTCATTTATCGACCTCGGGGTGATGAGGGTTAGCCTATGACCAGCTACCCAAGTTGAAACCATTACAGATCGAACCTAGGTGGGGAGTGCTCGCAGTCAGACATGCGAATTACTACACTTCAGGGTTCACATTCTGTTATCTGTGCCGTCTTTTAATGTTAGATAGGAGTAAAAATGTTTCTCACAGAAAGTTTTGATAAAATTCTGCAGAATTTTAAGGATGAAAAAATCGTGAATTTGAAGATTTACGTGCCGCGAATGGTTTTAAGTTAAGACAAAAAAATAAAAATGTATTTCCAAGTTTCCTTAAAGAAATTATTTTTATGAGGAACATTATATTTATATCTTATTTACACAAATATGTGGAGTTATTTCCAACTTCAGACTCAATTAATCATACGCCAAGCATTTTTAATCGTAATTTTGTCGCAGCATTGCCTCATAATTTTGAACCACAGTCAAAGAGGATATTAGAACAAAATATTCCATTTACTTTAAATTATGGTCGCCAAATTTTTTTCCCTCTGCTAGAGAAGTGAATAGGGAAAAACTACAATGCAGCTTTGTGAAAAATATTTCACGACTTCCGAAAAATACTCTGGTAGAAATATTTCTGTCAAAAACAATGGGTAGCAATATTCAGAATCGTCATGAACACCTTAGCTGAAGTCTTTAATAAAGTAATTATCACTCAAGAATTGGTCCTCCAATATTAAAATATATTTTGACATGTAAGGGATTGTTTTAAAATTCTAACAAGAAATTAGTTAATCTTCCTTGCAGAGCCAATTCTCTGCAAGAACTTTGATCCCCTCAGAGACTTAGATACGGGCAACATGAGCCCGAGGTACCCAAGCGATCTTTTTCTTTCTCGTGGAGTTTACTGCTGTTGGTAAACACAGGTGATGCGCCCCTGGGTTAATCCAGGGATCCTTCCCTATTTTCTATTCTCCTTCTTTTCAATCTATTCCTCCCTTCCCTATTTTCAGACTTCTCGATCACAGACGCGCATTGTTTGTCGCATCATAGTAAGATTTGGCACTGAAATTTCCTAAATAAATATTCTTTTATTTACATACAGATTGGTCCAAAAGTAGGTGGATAGTATGTGGAATAGTTTTATGTATCGGTTAAATTATTACAATTGTGCTCATTAAAACTTTGTTATTTGTGCTATATTATTGACAATTTTATAATTACAATTATTTAAATTTAATCCGTTTTCTTTGCAGATAATTCAGAGAACCCATAATGCCAAATGATTTAAATACGTATGAAAGAAAATGGCTGTTAAAAGAGTATTGAAATCTAAAAATGCTGAAACTGTTAGAACAAATTGGGTTGTAACATTTGGTGCTCGACCCCCCAAAGAGACAAACCATTTACCGTATTCGTGACAACTTCGATACCACTGGATCAATCCTTAATGCTCCAAAAACTGGTAGACACAAAACAGTCTGTACAGATAATAATAAGCAACTTAATGCCGAAACATTTGTTCAGAGTCCAAAAATGTCCACCAGAAGAGCCTCTTTGGAACTGAGCATTTCACGATCTTATATCATGCGAATCCTCAAATCTATTGGTTTGAAAGCTTATCGTCACTGCTAATTCATGGCTTATTGCAGGATGATCCAGACAGGCCGCGGCAATTTATTGAGACTATGCTGAATGAAATTGAAAAAATTCCAGTAATTTTAGATTACATTGGTGTTGAGTGATGAAGCTTCTTTCAAATCATCCCGTCATATTAACAGACATAATTGTATTTATTGATATGGGAAGGTCATGCATTTAATATTAGAGCAATAACTAAATCATCCTGGTGTCAATGTTTAGGGTGGTTTTTCAAGTTCTGGTGTCTTAAGAACAATATTTTTTGATCGAACTGTCACAGGAAATATCTGAAATTCCAATGAATTAAGTTATTCCCCAGTTACAACAAAAGCCCAATTAACATGATCTTTATTTCCAACAAGATGGGGGTCCTCCACATTATTCAAGAGTAGTCCGTTAATATCTTAATGAAACAAATCCTGAGAGAAATTGATTGGGGCCGAAGAGAAACCAATTGATTAGCCGACATGTTTACCAGACTTGAGCCCAATTGATTTTTTCTTTTAGGGAGTACTCAAGGATAAAAGTTATATTCGAAAGTCAAGGGAAACGGCTAAAAATTACGAGGTATCTATTAAAATATTTTAATTTACCCTCTCATCAGAATTAAATAAAGTTAAAATCATAATTTAAGAATTTTTCATAATTAAGAATCAGCAATCTAAAATTAGGATCAAGGCAACAAAAGCCTGGGTATTCGACAGAGTGAGGAACTGCCGAAACAAACTTGGAGGATAAGTTATGAAAGCTCACATTGCCATTGGATGCTGTAGCCGTAAGCTAAGAAGCATATATAGCAATGGGCGGAGAGATGATCAGGGGGTGGGACTTCAGTTCAAAGGCGAAACGACTTCGAGAGCACTGGAATCCGCGAGAAGAAGAGAGGTTTAAAAAGGAAGTTTAAACTATTAAAATTAAGTGAAAATAAAAAGAAATGCCGTTCCGAAACCAATGTAAGGAAAAATATTGCAATTTTAATGAGAAAACTTTAAAACGCGAGTAGAATGAGGTAGAATAGACAGAATTAAACGTTTGAAACCGAAGCGCCACTAGCGACGCCTGGTGGTCAAAATTGATTTTCTTCGAATAAATGATATAACAACTTTAAAACCTCAAAATTTTCAAATAAAAAAGATTTTAAAAATTTGGAAAGGGGTCGACAGTGATGCGCGAGGCCCAATTTAGCCGTGGGACATTGCCACTTAATGATGTGAAGTCCCGAAAATTTAAAAACGCGCAGCATATCACTATTGAATAGCTTCAATATCGGTGATTTAAAAAATTACATAAGAGATGCATTTCAAGCACTTAATACACAAAGAGGCTTGAGCAAAATTTTTTGTCGAAGCGTAAGAGGTAGACTTCAATGCTGTGTAAATTGTGATGGAAAGCAATTTGAACACCTGTGCTGATAAAAATTAAGGGCTTTTGTATTATTGTTCACAATAACATTCAATTGTCTATATAATAATAATTGTGTTAGTAAATAGAATTGTTTGTATATGTAATCTCAAAATAAATGTTAATATTATTTTCTGTCCACCAACTTTTTGACCACCCTGTATATATGGGAATCTTTTTGGTTATTGGAACAATCGAGCTGTAAACAATAACTGCAGAAAATCAAATCAATAAGATTTAAGTAAAAAAAAATTACCATCACACAAATGGTTTATTTTTCATTCAAGTAAAATTAAATTCAACTTCTTTCATTTTTAAACAAATTGGTTCTCCTTTTAGTTCGTTTTGAAAATTGCAGGAACTGACAAACATTTTATTTTCACCTGTTCAAAATTCAAAGCACAAAGAGAAATTTTATAAGCTTTTACACCCAAAGAGAGTGAATAGTTCAACTTTTTATTAGCAAGATCAAAGTAAAAAAATGGATAAAAAAAAGTTGAAAAACTCGCTGTTTACCGTATTTTTTCCAGCGCTCACGCAGTCTGTTTAAAAAAAAAAATGAAATTCCAAATACTAATTCGAAGAGCAGGCTCCAATTTTAGAAACAAAGAGCACTTTAACAGAAACATATTCCAAAGACCATCGTATGGATACCGGAAGTTTGTAGGCAGTTTCTCTTTAAATTTATTATATAATTGTAAAAATCAGACTTAAGACTTTCAATGAAAATCTAGAATCATTTTTACTCTTCGGAACCAAAAGAAACTTTTCAAAAATACGGTTATATAATCAATAAAATAAAGCAGACTAATTTCATTGAATGAAAAGCAATTAACAACAGTTGTGCTATGCTAATTGAAGAAATAAATTTACCAACCGATATTTTTGTGTTCGCTTTCGTGACAACTCATAATTAATAAATACATAGAGTTTATATATAATGAATAGGTTAGACAGTTAGTTTTATTATTGTTAATAGCATATATATTGAAATTACGTTTTACAGGAGACATGAAGTGGCACTATTTATGTTCCTACAAACTGACGGCGTTAAATATATTCTGGTCTTAAATTTCTCTCTATAGAATTGTGGAGACTCGAAAAACAAGGTGCCATTTCAGGTTTCGATTTTGTCACTTGATCCAAATAACGAGGAATAAGAATGTGTTTTCCAAACATGAAAATACCGCAAAAGCCGAAAGCATTCCGATCATGTGATTTCATTTAATTTGTCCTTAATTAGAGAGGATCCTATATGCTACTATCAGTAAATTAAGTTCATTTTAATAAGTAAATTTGGCAACGAGTTACGTTTTTGCAAAAAATTTTTTGTTTACGTTTTGTGATGGAAGGATATTCCCACATCAAATTGCTCGCAAAGACAGAGTTCCCATGGGTGCTAATCTAAGCATCGGGTTCCAAGAACTTCCCGAAGTCTATCTTCGGGATCTCAGGCGGAAAACTCGACGGAGGTTTAGGTCTATTCTGATAGATCACCAATCGGAGCTAAACATCGCCAAGAAAAAGGATGCAGTCGAGGAGAAAGTTTCAGAGCTGAGTTAGTTTCGGTTAATTTTCTGGTATTTAACATTAAAATAAATTGTGTAACAACTAATCAATTCGATTAGTGAAGATTTTTGAAAATGCGTTAAGTTATCAAAACATAACTTGGTTGGAATGCAGTCTACCCCTACCACTCTTGTTGACGGGATTTTTTTATGTCAATATCTCGCCAAATGTGATTACCTTACTTTCTCTTCTCTGATGTTTTTAATCATGGCAACATTTGTGAATTTCGCCAATTTCGGCAATTTTTGAAATCGTGCCAAGCAGTTGGACTAAGCTGCACTTTCACCCATAACTTTAGAAATCAAACGATATGTGAAAGAATAATAGATATAAAATGTCAAGTTATTTATTTTTAAATTGCCCTTTTATACACAGAACATACACAGGATCTCTCCGTGACAAATCCTAAAATTTTCAGAACTTTTCCGTTAAAGAGGGCGGTTGGCGATAGTTAATTTTTTTTTCGCCGAACGGGAGCAATATCACCGGCAATCACAATAGTACTGCATCGGGAGAGAGGTGAATTTGCACAATGCGATTTGGCGTTTTTTTTACGGCCCCTTTTAACGGAAAAGTACCGTTTTTCTAATTTCTTGACCTTCTTATACGATTTTGTAATCAATTGTGCAAACAATATTTAAGATAAAAAAATAATGCTTGGAATGCCGCTTAGCCCCAACATTGGCGACGGAAAATTTTTCGCAAGAACTAAAAGTCACTAATACAGAGATTTTTTAAATCACGTCAAGTGGTGGGGCTAAACCACGTCTTAACCATAATAATAATTTGGTGATCTTTGCGAACCCTTAGTACTCGTAGTTATTCATTCGAATGATTCATTATTAATTCACGTATGGATTTTTGATTCAGATAAGTACATTTATTACCTATGTAACTATTTTGGCTTAGTTATTATATAATATTTTTAATATGAATATAATATTTAAAAATGTACAAGTCGGAATTCAGGACAGTATTTATGGTAACAAAGCTTCAAATCGTTTTCTTCTATATTTATTTGAATACATATTATTAAAAAAATTTAAGATCACAGGAACGATACAAAGTCAAGCTGTCTGTTAAGCTATTTGTAATTCTCCAACAAGATCATTATCATAGTTAACTTCAATCTCCAATGTGTTTACAATTTGTAACAATTGTGTTTTCGTTGGTCAAATATTAATTTAAACTAGGTTTATTATATTTTGAGTAAAACTTGTTTTAGCCCACATGTTGGTGATGCAATCGTGGGCTCAACTCTTGATATCACTAAAGACCCTCCGTGTAAAAGAACTGATGCTCGTCAAACCTGTCGAGGCTTCAAGTTTACCTAAAGATGTGGTGTGGATATTTAGAGAGGTAGGCCAGCTCATGTGCCGTTCTCGTCCCCTTACTGAAGCTTAAAATTATGAGGCTCGTCGCTAATAGCAGGATCTCGTAGCCAATATTACAGGATCATCAGAGGAAGTCTTTGACTCCTGTCATAAAAAATCATATGCTTTGCATTATCATTTCTGAATCTTTTTTTTTCCCCAATGTTATTGAAAATTTACGGTCACAGTTGGAAAAATCTGTCTAAAAGCACCATATCACGAGTAAAAACCATTTAAAAACTGTTTTAAAAGAAGAATGAGCTAAATTTACGCGTGAAAGAGCCCAAAATCTTGTTAAATCGATGAAACTCCGTCTAGAAGCCGTCATTAATTCGAAAGTGTGTGCGACTAAATATTAAAAAATTTGTCTTTTTATGTTTCCATTTAAAAGTTATTCCAGGTGTATACTCAGTTTTGTGACATAATATGTTGTAGTTTCTGTTGAAAAATTATGTAATTAATTTATTAAACGGGTTTCTTGCTTGTTCCCACGTCTAGTACATTTGTTAAAAATGTATTTTATCACTTAGATACATATTAATTTTATATAAATATTCAGTATTACTTTTTTTTATACTTTTAATTTCGAAAAAGGAAGGTGTATACTCAATTTTGGAGCTACTGTATGTATCAGTCCTAAATATTATTTACATTTATCTACTAAATGAATGTATCATATTTGCATTTCAATCATACTCGTTAAATTAGAATTTCGTTAACTCATTAGATGAGCTTTATGTCTATTGCAATTAATTTAATTTACACTGTCGAACTTGGGCGTGGGAAGTTCTATCTGATTTATTTGTTTGGTTTATTAACATAGCACTAGGAGCAACATGGGCTATTGGCGACGGACCACTTAATTTTGGATCGTTGTTAAGTAACGAGGACGATACCTGAACTGCCACCCCTTCTCCTAACTTCTACACCCTTTCTCCAAACTTCTACACCCCGCCACGTCAATGGGAGGACTTAAAGCCTCGACAGATTTAGCGTGCATCAGTACTTGATGCCATCAGGTGGGTCTTGAGTGGCATCAAGGCTCGAACCCACGACAAGACGAAAACCACCGGCCGCGAGTCCACTTCCATGACCGCTAGGCTAACAAGGCCACAGTGGTGTTAGGAATTCCAGTTTGTAATTAGTTTCGCGTCTTCTTTAGATACTAAAATATTACCTTAGGTACTACTTCTGAGATTTAAGTTACACAACTACAAAACTTTTTAACATAGGTTAGGAGAATTAAACTAATATTGTAATGTCAAAGAGATCAACATTTTTAACGGAATAAGAATATATTCGAACGATAAATGAACCCATGAGTGTCTACTATGTTAGCGAAGATTCTTATGGTGGGTGTAGCGATTTGGATTTTGTTTCGAAAGTTAAGTTTAGCGGTGTGTAGTGTCCCGTCCTGTGGCAGCGTCACTCTACAACCTATAGTTCAGAAGAAGAGTTGCGCACGTCGTTCAGAATAGAGGTTCGCAAATGATGATACTCCCGTCGTGAAAGGATTAAAGAAAACTGAAAAATACCTCGAATAATTATAAATCTATATATAAGTGATTCAGCAAGATATGTAAACATCTTAAAATAATCTTTATATAATATGATTAATATACATCACTAAATAACTATAAGCACGATCAAAAATATAATTTTAAAATTTTCAAAATTGTTGATGGAATATTATCTTATTGACAAATCAAGAACATATAACTATGAGTTGCCGAAATAAATTTTTTTTTGCAGAATCCTTAAAATGACTCATTTAGACAGATGTTACAAATGTGGTCATAGGTTTTTACTGTAATTTAATTAGCACTGAGATACAAATCGTTTTCAAACTCTATTCGTAAAAATTTCTTTTTTTATTACAAAAAAATTCTTTCAAGTTTTTGAATTTTCAAAAAAAGAAAATATTAATAAACGTCTTTTTTATTGTTAGGAAAAACTGCCTTTTCATTGATTCCAGATTTCATTGGTAGCTTTGCAAATTCTCTTTTTTTAAGGCTTTTGGGTCTGTCCCAAAGAAGACGAGATCAATCACTAAAAATAAATAATTTAATTCTTTATTTGATTTTAATCAAAATCATAATTATTCACTGTTGACTGATTCATTGTTTTTACAGGATATAGAGTAATAAAGGCTACTATCCTCCATCTCTGTTTTATATTTTTAAAAGGATGTTTTTTAGCACTTTTCTGTTAGTCATACCACACATTTTCAACGCTAAATTGGCGCATTTTGACGGTTCCTTTTACAATGCCTTTACTTGTGACATAATGTTTTGAAAACGTTATTTGATTTATTTTTTCCATGTTTTTTGTGAAGTTTTCTAAGTGAAGGAGGTATTATCAAAATTACATTTTAATTAAAAGTCTCATGAAACTAGGAGCGTTACCTTGAGTGTGTCGCGAAATTTCGCTAAAACTAAAAAGAGTGTTAAGTGTTAGGATTTTAAGGGAAAAGAACCTTTCTTTTAAATCATTATTGCTGATTCTTATTTCAGAAATTTGGAATATCCAAAAGAAATCCATTCATCAAAAATAAACAGCATAGATGACGTTTATTTCTCTTTCGAATGACACCCTCAACGATTATTACCTAATCTATTTATTATTGTTATGGAATGTTTGGACTTTATTCTCTTCCCAGGCGAAGGAGTATTGTGACCGGAAAGACATTTTACAGTCAAGGACAGAATACGCCAAACAATAATACTAAATAGGTAGGGTAGCCTTAGCGACAAATGGGGTCATTAAATGTCACCAATTCACCAAATTTGGTGACAAAATCAGATACCCTACCGAGGCAAATCTAGAACTATTATTCGGAATATATTGTTAATAAAAATTCCAAATCGTACGTGAATGAGTGTATACGAGTGAAAATCAGTCGAACTAGGGAGGATAATGACAAATGACGCTTTATTCACATTCAGGATGACACAGAGGTAGCAGAATTTGGATAGGAACGGCACAAACAGAAACACACACTTGTACAGACTGGAGACATAGATACAAGAACAAAAACAGCACTTGTAAAGACAATCACAGTTGTATCTGCAACATTCAGCTCACTAGCTTACTAGTTCGCTCTACAGACAAATCTCCACAGTATTACTCTACTTTTCCAAGGCAGACTCCCATAGTTGCGGGAAGATTCAGGCCACTTCCACATATTCACTCGGCAGATCCACTTCCAAGTGTCGATCACTTCCAGTTGATTTCCCGATCGATCTCAAAAGCAGACTCCTCCATCTCAGATTATCGGCGTATTTATAGATGATCTGGCCAAGTGTGATGTCCCACGGAAAATTGAGGAAAAGTCTGCAACTTTTTTTTTTCTTTTGGAGATATCAATTAAATTCCAACACTTTCTAGAGACATATTTTTGTCGCTAAGTCACCAAAAGGATCACCAAATACGCCGCCAAGGTTAAAGGGGTAATTTTAAAGGTAAAGGGGTCAACTTTCCTTGGCTAGCTAATGATGCAACAATATTTATACCAGAACTGTGTGTTTCAGCCACGTAACATTGTTATGGTATCCTCTGTAAGTATATAAGAATTTATTTAATACTGAATTACGATCATTAAGAGTCACGTCATTCGAATGAAGCAAAATACTTTTTCCTTTTTTTTTAGATGCCCAATCTGTTGCTGAATATATCATCAGAAATCCTGATTTCCTGGATGATTTTGTGAAAACACATGTAGCCCAGGACAGAGTCCGAGCATGGATAAGAGATCCAATAAGTGGTAAGTGACACTTGTTCTCTCTTATTTTGTTTAAAAAGAATACTTGCTCAATTCTTTTGAATTACAACTCCAAACCTTGAGATTGTCATTAAATTATAAACGCGCACCTGTTACAGAGGCAAAAATTAAAATAGACTAAACGACTTCGAAAAGATTGTTTGAAAATATGGTTAAGAAAATTAACCCTAAATGTTCTGTGCATTACGTAAAAATGATAAGTAACGCGCTATTAATAATATTTTGAAACGTAAACAAAATAAAAATACCATTTCATTTTTTTTACTTTTCTGCAACTACAGATTTTGTATGAAAATTCTTTATAAAAATGGAACATTTATACATTTCCGAACAGAAGCGAAAATAAAGTTCGATTTTTAAAATATCACATCGAAGGAAGAATTACTTCTGTGTTATTCTTTTTTTTTAAATACTTAGTTGAATCAGTAAATATATTAAAAAAAATTCCTAGTTTTTATAGCGGAAGTGTGGTAATGATCAAAATATAGAATGGGAACGCAAAATAAATACAGTATATTTCCGTAGATAAGACTATAGTTGAATCACAATAAAGGCCCCCAAAATCCTGAGTTGTCTTATTGGACAGATACAAAAAAAAGTAAAGAAGTTTTTATAAACTAAAACCATTATTAATAAGCATTATATAATAAACAATGTATTTAAAATTTCTAGCTTGCAAATTTTTAGTTGAAGCTTCTCGAATTCCAATGTTACCCTAGAGAGTATTACGCGCCTATCAGGTAAAACGATTCTTGGCAGTAGATGGTATTTCCATTCACTCAACGTTTTTTTAGTGGTGAAGAAGTTTTTCCGGAGTTCTTACAATCCCAGAACATCCTTGCAATAATCATCTGCGAAAATTAAAACTTAATTTCTACCTCCGAAATGATTTGGCCCCTCTCAGGAATTACAACTAAACACCGAGTTGAAAATCACTTAAATCGTTATTGCACACCATTATACCTGTGTTTACTGATCTTCTTCGAAGGAAATTCACCCAAAGCACCTTATTGTTTCAATTGTTGCTCTGTTTTCAGTGTATAGTGAGGAGTTCTTATCTCATCGACGTTGAAAACTCGATGCAAAATGGCAAAGACAATTGGATGCGGCAGCAATCAAATTTTTATTAGGCAGCATATTTGATAGCCGAATCAAAACTAAACTATAAATCAATGTCATATTTATTTTGACGTCGTGTAGCAGATGACAGTAAGCAATGGTAAACGCTTGCTTTAGCAATGTCATCTGTCGTCAAAAACAGGTATTTTTTTTTGTACCATTCTCGTAGGTTGTATACTTTGGAATGTAAATTTTTACTCTTAAATGTTTTCAAAATGCAATTTCAATCTTGATTCTGCGTTTCAGAAGAGGAAGGACCTATGGAAGCCGTGGACTTCGAAGGCAACGTGGAAGTTTCTGCTCAAAAGGAAGCTATCGAAGAAGAAGAAAAGATCAAAAGAATCAACGAGGATGAGGAATCTCAACTAGTGAAGCCGAGAACCTCCTTGAATCGGCACCTCCAGGATAAAGTCTCGGACAGTGTGATCCAGAAGAAGTTCTCCAAGAGGGACTTGCAGCAGATGACGGAGAAGCTATCAGCGGAAAAACACAAAGAAGAGGAGTTGGAGAAGATAAAACGAGAAGAAGAACTATCAGGAAAGAAGGGGAAGCAAGCTCAAAGAAAGGCGGAGGATAAGAAGAAGAAAGAAGAGAAAAAGAAAGAGGAGGAAAAGAAGAAAAAAGAAGAGAAAGAATATAAGAAGAAAGATAAGGAGAAAGGAGAAAAAGAAGAAAAGGAGAAAGATGAAAAAGAAGAAAAGGAGAAAGATGAAAAAGAAGAAAAGGAGAAAGAGGGAAAAGAAGAAGAAAAAGATAAGGAAGATGAAGATGAAAAGAGTAAGTCCCTCATGTCTAAAGTTTCTCTCATGGCTTCACCAACGCTCACGAAGAGTATGAAGACAATGAAGAGATCTAGAGGTGACAGTACTTTTCAGCAACAAGTGAGTTATTTCTTTTGCGGTTGACCAATTCCACTATCTGCTCCTACTTTCTTTCTTTAATTAACTTCATGCTAGAACAATGCCTTATTGGTAATGTAACACATTTCTTTGAGTCTCGGTCAAATGAAGAGGGTGATATCTGAAATTGTATTCATTCCTTATACTAAAAGATTCTGAGATTCAATTTAGGTATTATCCTTGTACATATCGGTATCCATTATTTCACACGAGAATCTTGGACCCAATTAAAACATCTGACCACATATCCCTGATTAGAGGACCACTGTCCCACTATGAATCTGAAAACTGCAAAGAAACTGGAAAAAAAAAAGTTCTATATATGACATATATGACATAAAGTGAAGACAGATAATCGGAAGAAACAATGGTTTCTTTGAACACTGCTTTAACTCTAATTGAGGAAATATCCAATTTGAGATTACAAGAGAGAGAGGAAGGAAATCTCAAGGTTTTAAGTGTTGTGCATGTTAATGTACAAATCTTAGTTATCGATCCATTCATCATAGAGTTTAGGAGAATGGAGAAAATATTATAAATAATTTGCGTGTAGTACAGCCCCTTAAAGTGTCAACCGATTATATCCGAAATCAATCAATGGATTCAAATGAGATTCATTCCCTATCTAATTCCCACCAAAACTTAATTGCTTTTATAAAACAAATTGACCTTATACGCCATATTTGAAGTTTTATCAATTCACCTTTTTTTTTATTATTAAGATGTGTTTGTTTCATGTTTTTAAAATAATTAATTTCTAATTGATTTTAACAAATATTTGGCGCAGCATAGCCTGCTTTGGCTCTTGCGCCATAAAAACCCACAGTTACACACTCTCTACCTAATTCTGGAAAAAGTCAGATTTCGCAATAAAAACTTATTTTTATAAGTTAACTAACAGTGTTGATTAAATTAATCAATTCATTCATTAACACTGTAATTTATTTCCTTTCGGGTCATAGACATGGATAACAATATTTTCCGGATGCGATAAAAAAAATCGACAGCACATAGCTCAACAGTGTTTTGTACTTTTTTGAAAATTTTGGTGCTAGCCTCGGAGCCAGTCATTCATTCAGTTCATTACTTTAAAATCATTTAAATTGACTTAAATTAATGCACTTACTAGAGCTTCAAGAGTGTGTGAAGACAGATGGCGTTGTCAAATCAAGTTGATATTACCTTTGTGTACTGTCATCTGTTAAACGCGCCCAAACAAATTTGATATTTGATACTCGTAGGTTAGTTTTGATTTCAGTAAGTAGTACAGCGTAGGTATCGATAAGATGGAAAAAATGCAGTTTCATTCATTTTGGATGGGAAAACGCTTGAAGAGATTGAAAGCGAATTTGAAGATTATATTTATTGGAGCTCTCCGCCACCCATGACAACAGATAAACGATTGTAAAGTGCATCCGTTTTTAATGATGAACGCGGCACAGGTGTATAGTACCGAGGAAATCTTTGAAAAAGTCCACGTCACGGTTCTCGCTGATCGACGAACGAAGTAGCAGAGGCCATAGGTATGTGTCGACGGAAACGGAAATTAATGTTTTACATGATAAGTTACGGATAAAAAAGTTATCGGCGCAATGGATGCACTTACAACGGACGATACTGATCTGACCATTTTGATTTGGGTGTGTGTCACCTGTGATCTTAGTTCTTTATTCGTTGATTTTTTTGCCACTTTTTTTGCTGATAGAGTACCGCAGGATCGAATATATATTTACAGAGCATTAGTTACAATTGCTTGCTGTAGCAGGCAAATTAGGCTTTTCACAAACATATCCACATAATTTAATGGTATCAAATCGAATGACCATGAAGGCAAAGGAAGCGCCGAGGATTGAGATTTATGTATAATACGAATGTGGCTCGAAAATTACCCGTGTTAGGAAAGGGAATGGGGTAATTCCCTTCAGTATTATCTATTGATCGTTTTTCCGTTTCTACGAAGTTTATGAGTGTGATGCCCAACGCATCCCTAAAAATCATTGCCGTAACCTTTCTGCCTGCTTTCTCTTAAGAAGAACCTATTATTGTTAAACGAAAGCAATGAATTGTTTTGATTATTTCCTGTGTGTAATGACGAATTCAGGTCTCATCGATGGCTACAGCTCTTTGATTAAAATTACCCTATGAAGCAGGGTAAAATTTGTTTTGGCGCCGAATAACAGAATGCAGAAGCACACGATGGAAACAAAAATTTGCCTACGACTTCAACAAAACATTTATTTCCTAAAACATTTATTTCCTAAAACAACCATCATATGTGCTGGATGGAAAACTGTCTAAAGGGAAAATATTTCTGAAAGGGTTTTATTTTCTAACTGAGATTGGTGGCATCTGGTGTGCTACCTGAAGGTGTTTATATTTTTGCGAGAAAATGTTTACAGGTAACTCAAAGCGCCACATGAACTGCTAGTGAATAGCTCCGGCGCTGTGGATTTTTCAATGAACACAAAGGGAGTTCACACTCCAGATTGGGGCGGTTGGAGGCATGTACAATATAAGTTTCCTTTCTACTCACGGGCTTCCTGGCTTCATCGCCTATTTTAACTTGTGCCGAAAGATTTTGTTCCAATTTTTTTTATTTCATTACGGTATGGTTGGTACCGTCAGAAAATTTACGTAAATTGATTTATATTCATAAAACCTAATATCTTTTCAAAAATATTCTAAGAAAACAAAAGTACCGGTGACTAACACATGACTGCTTGTGCTTCTCAGTTGGTTCTTTCTTTCCCATGTATTACTGGAAGCTCGTTGTGAAACGAATGTTTCAAGAGCAGTTCGTGACTCTCTCTCTCTCTCTCTCTCTCACACACACACACACACAC
>BMAW01104111.1:1271505-1290698 GCA_019974015.1 Nephila pilipes
AGTTGGTTATGAGAATATAAAGCTGTAATTTTAAATGGAAAATGGCTTCTCGGAAAGAGACTAGTATTGATGTAAGAAAATTTATATTAAGGTTATTTAAGAAGGGAAAACCTTATCGTGAAATAGCTGAAATTGTCGGTAGAAGTCACTCATGTGTCCAGAAAATCATTGGGAAATTTAAACGCGATGGATTAATTCAAAATAAGAGTGGAAGAGGAAGGAAAAGTATTCTGAGTGATATAGCTAAAAGGAAAATTTTAAAAGATATCAAGATTAATCCTAAACTGAGTGCAGTCAAACTAGCTGCAGAAACTTCTCGAATAATATGCAGAAGTGTAAGTGCTGAAACTGTGAGAAATGTGATTAGACATGCTGGATATAGCAGTCGAGTAGCTAGAAAGAAACCTTTCATAAGCTTACAAAATCAGAAAAAGCGTTTGGAGTTTGCAAAAACTCATCAGTTGAAGACAGAAAACTTTTGGAAGAAAGTTATATTTAATGATGAAAGTAAATTCAACATTTTTGGAAGCGATGGTCGTCACACCGTTTGGAGAAAGCCGAACACCGCTTTGGATCCAAAAAATTTACGTCCTACAGTTAAACATGGTGGTGGCTCCGTCATGGTTTGGGGTTGTATGGCTGCAAATGGGGTAGGAAATTTAGTTTTTATAGATGGTATAGTGGATCATAAGCTTTATATAGACATACTCCGCAACAATCTTAAAGAAAGTGCACAAAAATTGGGTTTAGATGGAAATTTTATATTTCAGCACGACAATGACCCCAAACACACGGCACGTAATGTCAAAATGTGGTGTCTTTTTCATTGTAAACAGCAATTGCACACACCGCCACAGTCCCCTGACATCAATGTCATAGAAAATTTGTGGGCCACACTAGAAACAGCGGTCCAAAAACACCAGATTAGAAACAAAGCCCATTTAAAGCAAGTGTTACAAGAAGAATGGGATAAAATATCTCCAGATACCACTAAAAAATTGGTCGAATCGGTACCAAGACGTTTGGAGGACATTATAAAAGCCAAAGGACATGCAACAAAATACTGATACTGTATATGCATGTAATATATCGAAAACATTTCATTGGTGTATCCTTAATTTTTTGAGGTAAAGATCTGCCTATGTTTACTTCAAATATTTGTGAAACTTTTAATTTTAGATATTTTTTTGTTGATTTTCGTTATTTTTACTATAAATTAACCCTTTTATTACGTGTAAAAGTAAAAATACGTCTTCTATTCTAGTTAATGTGTTATTTTCATTAAAAGTTGGATTTATCGAGTGAAAGTAAAGTGTATCCTCAATTGTTTGAGCCACTGTATTTGTGTGTCTAGGGGAAAAAGCAAAATTAATTGCGCGGTTTTTTATTTGGTTCTAATTGCAAGGCATTGTTTTAAACATCTCTTGATATCACGTTCAGTATAGCGGCAGTAGTATCCTAGTAGTCATGGTCACAGACTTGCTACTGTCGCTGTTTTCGTCGAGTAGAGGGTTCGAGCCCTGATGCCACTTGAGACCCACTGTGTAGCGAGACAGATACCCATTAAACCTGATCGGGGTCTCAAATTCTCCCATTGGTGTGGTGAGGAAGTTTGGAAAGGGAGGTGCCAGCTCAGATATCGATCTCGCCTCTTGACCGAGGCTGAAGGTTGCGGTGTCCGTCGTCAATAACCCTCGTGTTGCTCTTCACGCTTCGTTAATTAACTATCACAATCCACTGAAGTTGACCGTAAAAAATAAACCAAATATTAATGAGTAATTCATAAGTTTCATTAAAACAAATTATTAATATTTTGATGTGTTGATAATGATATAAAGAGTTTCTTAAAGAATGAAGAAAATATGTTACTTTACAAAATATGAATAAAAAATACTCTATAACAAACAAAAAAAATCGACGCACCAAGAAGATGTTGCCCGATTGTAATGAAATTTCGTATGCAAAAACATTTGCACCGAACATACAAATGATTGAAATTTGATGGCCAATGAATGAATAGCGGGAGCTACAGTGCATCGGAACTGAGCACTTGGCAGGTGTATATAAAAAGCGATTCTCAATCTGAAGGTCAAATTTTCATTTGCATTGGGGTTTAGGATACCTTTCAACGACTGGAAAAATGCCTAGCCATAGGATTCGAGCTCATTACGAATAACTGTCAGAGTTTGAAAGAGGTTATATCATTGGATTGAAAGAAGCAGTTTGGGCAAATAGGAGAATCGCTCGTTATATGGGTCGATCTAGGGTCACAGCAGATCAGGAGGACAGAGTGATTGGCAAATCAGCTGTCACAGCGCCTGATTCATCGTTATCAACCATCAGACGTAAGACCCGCACACGAGTGTCCACCATGACCATTCGCAGACGGCTGATAGAGCAAAACCTACTTTCGTACTGACCGCTACGCCACCTGCCATTTCACGCCTGCACTCTGCCGAGACAGATTACAGTGGTGCTTGGCTCGATCAGGTTGGAGTGAGGCTCAGCGACGAATCCCACTTCCAACTGTGTCCTGACGATCATCGAAGACGTATCTGGAGACGCCCAGGGCAGCGTGCCGATCCTGAATTCCCTATTGCACGCCACACAGACCCTAAACCAGGAGTTATGGTCTAAGGTGCCATTTCCCTTGATAGCCGGACCCCTTTGGTCGTCATTACAGGTACACTTACAGCACAGTGGTACGTGGACGACATTCTGAGACCTTTTTTGCTACCGTTCCTTTTTTTTGTTCCTTTTTTTCCCCTTGCTTTATTTTTCAGCAAGATATTGCCAGACCATATACGGCATGTGTTGCTATGAACTGTCGTACAGCTTGTCAAACACTTTCTTGGCCAGCCAGATCTCTCTTCTATCGAGCATGTCTGGAATATGATGGGAAGGCGACTGCATCTACCAGGGAAGGTTGTTGACTTAGCCCGACAAGTGGAGCAAATTTGGCAAGAAATACCGCAGGAGACAATCAGGGAGCTTTAACGCTCTATGCCACTTCATGTGGCATTTTGCATTCAGGCTTCAACACCTTATTGAGCTCGTTACTTTGAAACTCTGAAATAAATCATTCAGTTTTTCTGAAATTTTAATCATTTTTTATTCTAAACATAATTTTCCTATCCACCATTTTTGTTTCCATCGGACAACTCCTACTTGGTGCATGTTTTTTTTGTTGTTATGGAGTGTATTTGCGTGTATTAATCTTACTTTACAATGAAATATTTCTGTTAATTTTCACAAATATTTACTCTGGTTTGGTAGATTGCTTTGGATAATTAGATGCCCTATTGCTATAAGAAATAATTTATTTTTGAACAAATGTTTTACTCAAATAATAGTCGAGGGCTTTCTGCACTTAACATTTGCAATGCAAAAGCAACATTTTTGTAAGGTTCTAGATGCACATAAGAAAAGTTGTTAATATTCTGAAAAGTGTCATAGTTGACGTTCTAGTAACATTTATCAGATCTGTCCGCGTATTCCTTTCATCTCTAAATGTTTGTGTGGAATAAGTTTGTCGAACCCTCTTCAAAACTACGCAATATTTTCGTTTAACTGGCTATTGACTGACTTTTGCTATTGGTCTTGGGGTAGGAAATAACTCTCCTGAGAGGAAGACACATTCTGAGTAGTTATGTTTTGAGTTTCCAGGAATTTCAATTTCTGTCTCGAACTCAACTTCAAAGTTCATGAGTCGCAAAAATGTGACTTGATCCTTCTCAAGGGTCGCATTATTTTTGTCCCAATGAAAGAGGCACCCCACGCCAAACTGATTGCTTAAGTGAGGTTATCTCCTTTTCTTTCATGCAATTATTATTCTTTTATTCGCATACATTATAATTTAAACTATTTAGAATTTCATTTAGTTTTCTTTTTCCATGGAAATGATACGCTTACGATACTACTTAATTCCCATAAAAATATTAGCTATGTTATGTTTACAAGCAGTATCTTTATTGATTGTAAGCAAATTTCATTCACAGTTTATTAGGACTGAGTGAAAAACAAAAGAAATTAATATTTCTGTACATTTTCAGTACAAATACGAAATATCTGTTATTTTTGTGGAGTTTTAATTACTTTTAAATATTTTAGTCTCTTCTATCACGCTGTTAAAAGTTGGTGGGAATAACAGTGAAAATCCTAAAATATACGATGACATAAAATGATATTTTTTGCTGTTTTGATACACGTATTTGAATAAAATACATGAAAAGGTGTTTTAACTATAATTAGCGTACTACGTATTCCCGAACAATTAATATAAAATGGAAGATTTTTTTAGTTGTTCATTTTCTACGGTTGAGCTAACATTTACAACATAAATGCAATGTATATTCAGCCTAAAATGTTTGCACTGTGCTGAGATGCATTCATATTAACATCCAAAATAAAAACGTAAAAGAATTTAATATGATTGTAATGGAATAACTTCCACTTTCTCAATTTTTTGATTTGATTATCTCTTCTCTTTCCCTTCTATCTTTTATAATACAATCAGATTATGTTTATTATTGAAAAATTGTCTTTTGAACTTTTGAATCAAACTTTTTGCGGAAGCAGACACACACACATACACATTGGAAATCAGGGTAAAAATATTTCAATTTTTTAATGCAACTGTTAATACTGATATTATGATTTCATGTATAAAAGCAAAATTTTATGATGAATAATTTTTCGGTAACTTTTCGAAGTTCGTTCTTGCTCATAATGTTCGTTTACGTCTGGTTGGTTTTAAAAAATTTGAATTTTTTACTGCAGTTCACTCTGTACTCAAATTCAAGGGATGGATTGAACGAGCAAAATATTTTGTTGAGAACAATCATGACTAGACGATTTACGCTCTCCCACTTTGATTTCTTTGGATGAGGCGTCATCTCTGTGTGGAGAATTTGGATCATTTGAAGAATTGTTATTGCTCGGCGACTTTTTTTGATCTTCTGGCGATTTTCTGTTTCCTGGAGAGTTTCCCGGATTATTTGGCAGAATTTTATTCCCTGGTGATTTCCCCGGATTGGACGAATTTTTATTCCCTGTCAATTTTCCTGGATTACTTGACGAAATTTTGTTTCCTGGTGATTTTCCTGGATTATTTGGCGAGCTCATCTCTTTAGATGATCTCTTAAGATTATTTGGTGAATTCTTGGAGTCCGTAGATTTCTTACGACCAGAAGAAGAAGACCTCGATCTATTTCCAGGTGTCTGACGAGCCGGAGATTCACTTTTTGGTTTTTTATCTCTAGAATTGATAAATTTGTTGACCTGCTCCATTGAGCTTCTACTTTGACGTCTGATTTGGCTAGAGATGGAAATGGCCGAGTCTCTAGAGACTTTTGGCTGCAGTTTCTTATGAGCGCCAATAGTAGCGATCCTGGACGGTCTCCCACTGTTGTCCCTTTTGTTTACCTCCACCTTCTTCTTGATGACGACGTCATCTCGAACTTCCGTATCGCTCAAGGATAGAATTTCGCCAACCTCATCTGTAGATGCTCCCTTTACCATATCCGACAGATTGTGTTTGATAGTTATAGGATTTTTACCTGAAATTAGAAAAATATTCAACTATTTTATCAGAATCCATGTATATTTCTGTAAAATGTAAAAATGATTTATCCTTTTCAGCTATGACTATAATAATATACGAACCATATTAAATTCTTAAATACAGTCTTAATCGTGTGAAATTTCCTCCTAAGTAAAAATTAACTGTATTTGAATTATATGAAATGCATTCGAAAGAAGAAAAAAAAGGCTTGCTGAATTACATTTTAAAATGTTTTTATGTATTTCACTTGGTGTGTGTGTATCAGTGTGTCATCAAATTTTTGATCGTTAATTTAACCAACTTCCCATCAAGCTAAAGCTCTGAAACTTTGGGAATCGTTCTTACTCGCCTAATATTTAGACATTTGCGACAAGTTTTAACTAATATTTCAATATTTTTTTAATAATGCAGTTAGCGCAACCACTTGGCACGATTTTTTTTGATTGAAAGTTAAGTCCGCGAAGCGGATCAGGGTAGCCACATTTGGCAAAATACCGCCAAAAAATTCCTGTCGCCAAGGGTGATTGGTCTAAACTGCATTCCATTTAATTTACCGGATGAATTAATTAATTTTAGTTAGTTTTAACGTTTTTATGTATTTCATATATATATATATATATATAAATGATCTATTAATCTATCCGTATATAATATATTTTAATGATCCTTTTGTGGGATTTCAGTTATTTAAAATGTATTTTCCAAAAGCATTACCTTTAACAATAATGCTATTCCCAAAAACTTTCATTACTTATATGTTTTTTTTTCAGGGTGCACTTTTATTGAAATCAAACAACTAAACTTTGTCTAGATTTGTGGTGAAAAGTAGACTCATTATTGAGGAAAAAGTTTGTTTTCAATCATTCAAAAATTACTTATTACTTCGGTAGTTTGGAGTATTTTTGAACGCCAAATTGGTGTGTTTGGTTAATTTCGTTTCTCAAATCTTGGAGTCAATACTGGATATTATTTATCCTAAATAATTTTTGAGCTGATTCAATTGTACTCCTAGATCGGCACCATTTTGTTTTTCGGTGACTTTATTCTTTCATGCTAAAATACGCGCAAGTCACGATATGCATAAATGACATATGTATCAAATTGGCGAAAAAATCCGAATTTGGCATCTAATCGTATACTGCCTCTTAACCAACTGTTTTTTATTCCTAACAAGTTTCTTCCAAGAAATTACCTAAATTATTGCTTGTAAAAAAGATAACCCAAACTAGAATTACGTCAATAGAAAAATAAGGTATTAAAAGGTAACTCTAACAATTGACACAAATGTAGAGCTATTGCTATTTTTCTTTATTTCAAGCGTTTGTTCTCTGAATTGGTATCTAAAGTAATTTTATGACTGACAATTTTTCATTCTTTGCAAACCTGACTGTGATGTTCTTATGATGTTTGGGGGGGGGGGGAAAGTAAACTAGTAGATCTTCAGCTTTATCAATTAACGGACATAATTGCATTACATTCTCAAGGAAAAGATTCTCAAAGTTTTAAGATGTTGTATACGCCCGGATTCCATTTGATTTTCTTTAGCTAACTCTATATGTCCGGCATTAGGCGTAACATGTAATTGATATGCACAAAATGAGGTATAAAAAGTCTCGTCCCTCACAAAAAATAAAGTAAGTCCGAGTGTATACTGCATCAGCTTCGCATCTAGCATTGCAAAAGAGGATATTGATTTATTATTTAACTGCAAATATTTTTTGAAAGATTATAGTGATGTCACCCACTAGTTTCATAGATGGAAATTATTGAAATATTAAAAATTTGTAGCAAATCATTAAATTTTAATAAAACAATGTAAAAAGTATTACCGAAGATGTAAATCAATTTTTTTTTAAAATGGGGGAATATTCAGGGCTGTATAACAATAAAGATTATCATCCCTGAAAGAGTCTGTTTTTGTAACGTGAAGAAAACTGTTGTTGCCAAGTTATCTGTGAGAAGAGTTAAAAATAATAATAATTTCTGTCATTTGTTTTGGAAAGAATAAGGCTCCCAGTGTCGAATTCTGTTTCCTCTGTAATGAGACGAAGGACTAAAATGTGGACTGAAAATGTGCTATTTTATGGTCATCAGAAATCGGTATCAATAGGCTCGATTAATGAAGGTAACGTGAAAGTTACAAACACATGATTTCCTCTGACTTCATTTTCGCACTTGTAAATTACACGTACAGTTTCAAATTTATGAATACAAATCAAATTACGATACAAAAAATCTCGTAATATAATTAAGTAATAACGTTCTAGCATCAAGATTCCCCTCGAAAAAAAATTGTTTATTTCATGTAGATATTTTAAAATCGAGAGCATTTTTATTTATGAATGGTTGATAGTGTTTGCAGATATCTATTTTTTAAAGAAAGTTTAAGTAAAACGTTACAGCTGGCAGCAGTAAGGCGCATGAATTAATATGCTGGAAAGAAGTGATTGCAGTGTGATGTAACCATGGCGACCTGTGAATAGAGTTCATTTCTAAATATGGATTTTTGTTTTCCCAAATTTTCAAATTTTTGGAGAAAAAAATTGAAATGGAGGTAAAAAATGTGATAGATGCACCGAATTGGTAACCTTTGTAATAATGTAACTCAATTTGACGCTACTTGAATGCAACCTTTTTGACAAACTTTTATTTCCGACTTATTTTTCAAATTTTAATTTAGAAACGATAGGTGAAATTGTATTTTTTAAGATTGGAAGAAAGTTCACCTGCCACTGCCGCAACCGATTGTCTCCGTTTCATCTTCTCCTTCTGTAGTTTATCCATTTTCATCTTCAGAGCTTCCACAGCCTCTGCAGAGGATTACGAATGTGTTCGTTATGTTCATCATTTTTAATTAATTAAGGAAATAAAACATATTTAACTACCTTAAACTGAAAGATACACAAAGAAAATTGGGTACAAGTGTATAAAATCCCCTCAAACCATGAAGTTGGAGCAATTCTAGTCAAACTTACGTCAATCGTTTCGGTGGCCAAAATTTCAAAATTCCATTAAATATGGCAACAAATTAATCATAGTAACGAATTTATATGACGTTGTATTCTCAATACATTGAGAATACAACATTAACTCCTCTACACATAAATCTGAGCTCTGGCACATCGTTTGGCAAAAAGGATCGATGCAAAATTCTTAAAATAGAACGCAAAAATTGTTTCGAGCTAGTTTTAAGCTACATTTATTACTCGAGTATTTTGCAGAAACAGAATTTTATTTTTAACAAGGAACTTACCCTTATAAATTAAGTATTAAGTATTATATTATTTATAAATATTATTCTCTTAACACATATTCAATTTTGTTGTTATTGAGTTGAGTTGAATTTTCAATTATAATCTTGATTTGAGGTCGGGATTTAATAAGATACCCACATTCATAGTAATAGTTGTCATTCAATAATATAGAATAAAACTAGTTTGATTTATCCTAACTCTTTCTTGGATGAACATTCATTGAGTTCCGATAACTCAGATCCTAAGAAACGATGCGGCGGCTGTCACAAAAGTGCTCACCATTACCCACCCTGGATTCGGATCCGGAGTTGGAATGATAATTCTGCCGATTCAATTTTTCGACATTCTTTGCAAAAATAAGTAACATGAAAGAAGACTTATGTAACTACAAAATAATAAATCTATTAGTCGTATGTTTCGGAGAAACTAAATATGTATATATTTTGTTGAAAACATTTTTATACAATTACTGGTGGTTATGGCCGAAAGATCATGTTTTTTTTTTTTTTTTTTGCTGAGGAATGGGTTCGAGTCCTGATTCCGTTAAAAACCGCCATTTAGTGGTGTTGATGTACATACATCTGTTGAGGCTCTAAGTGATCATGTTGGCATGGTGTAGAAGTATAGAGAGTAGAATTTTAGCTCACAAATGTCATTCTAGTCACTAGACTGGGGTTCAAAATTATGAGGTCTGTCGCCAATAGTCATCGTGTTGCTTTTAAGTGCGAAGTTAATAACACAAATCTTTTATAACAGGAGTACCAGTTGCACTATCTTAGGGAGCTATATTTTTAAAACAATGTTTGAAAGAGCCTTTTATTCAATGTTGCCATATGGATATTTCAAAGTTTCTCTACACTATTTTCGAGGAAAATGACATTATTTCGGAAATTTTCTTCCTAGACGTTGAAGGTACAAGAACCAATTCTGGCTATGACATGCCAAGCTATGTGTATTTGTGATCTGGACGTCTGAAAAAAATATAGAAGAGATAATTGGTTGACAAGAAAAATGTCGAAAGTAGAGAAGGATCGCTA
Organism: Nephila pilipes; assembly: GCA_019974015.1. NCBI lineage: Eukaryota > Metazoa > Arthropoda > Arachnida > Araneae > Nephilidae > Nephila > Nephila pilipes. The sequence goes on from BMAW01104111.1 coordinate 1,281,360, forward strand.
AGGTATCCCGGGGATGTGTCACCCGTATTCACCAACTACAGTAAACCCTATAAGAAAGAATAATATTTCAAGAGTATTTCGAGTACAAAAGTAGAATTAAGGAGAGAAAAAGAAAGCAGCTGAAGCTGCTGAAGGCAAGTCTCCTCAAGACAAAATATGATTGTTCAACTATTAAGTTTTGGAGAGAGAGAGAAACAGAGAGAAACACACAGATTCAACATCAAAAATATTCTTAAGCAATAGAGTGTGCGCTGTGACTATTCTTAGTTTTCGGTATTTCATACTTATATTCAATGCTTAAATTTATTAAAAACAAGCATCGGTCTATTTTAACTTATCTGTATTGAACTGTGTTTGAACGAACCTACCTAACAAGTCTTCAACGAAAGTTCGATGGACAACATTCGTGAAACATCCATAAGCAAATCTAACTTTTAAGGATTTGCTTAGCAAAATTGTTTTATAGAATCGATCAGAACAATATTTTTTTCAGCGTTTTGGAATAACAGTATGAAGTTTAACTAACAAGACTAAAGCAAAATAATTTCTTTTGGATATTGAAAAGTTTAAGTTCACAAATGACTTTGTAAAAAGAAATGTATAAAATCAATTGCTTTTGAGCCCTGAGTAATTTTAGTTTACCATATTTCATGCATATATTCGGTTTACTTAAGAGCCGCTCTCGGCTCGCGAGTTTTGCTATATCCCACCCCTGATATAAAATTACTCAATTCTTTCTAGTTGCAAATTTGGTTTTGTGCAGAATCTACTTCCCTGGAATAAATTAAGTTTTCTTTCCTATAATCCTACTCTCTCCGACTGAAGGAGTTAATATATTGACCAAATTTCGTTTCTCCAAAAGATTAACTAAAATAGTTTGGCAAAATATACAACAGGTATATATAGGAAAAAATTAGTTTTTAATACGATCACAGGTTGTATACAAAATGGTTTAATTTATTGCTTCTCAGTATAAATTATGCTTTATACAGTCAGTGATAGTAAAAAAGTAAGGAGTAACAATGCACCTTACATATTCTGTGTAGGCTTTGGTAACAAAATAATTTAATTTTATGCAATATTCCAGAGAATAGTAGTATAATTATACATAAGTAACACGAGCAGTTCTGATGAAAATTCCTCCTTTCGTTGTATACGTATTGTTAAAGTGTCTTTTTAAACCTATATAAAAAAATGCACACCTTTTCGCTGTGTAACGTATAAAGAAACTTATCAATTTAACATTAAAAATTAACGAAGACGAGCAATATATCTAACTGATTTGGGCTGAATCGCTAGAGTCGTCATACGCTACTCTATCGTTATCGGTGAAAAAAATTTTCGGGAATGAGCCATCCTTCTCTTTTCCCGATTTTATCGCTTTGAAGTATCTTCCTTTGTCCAAAAGCTTCAAAATTCTCATAACAAGTGTTAATTGCCGTTTGTAGGGCGAGAGGATTGTCCAAGACACATTCACGCTATGTCAATTCTGAACTTCCACAGCGTCCATGTTCGGTGAATAAACCATTTTTGAATACCAGGGTTTCAATCATGGGTCATGTGTTAAACCAACATTTGATTACATATTGCCAAGTCGCTCTGAATAATAAAATAACAATTTAAAAATATAATGAAAAATCTATGCAAAAGTATATTTATGAGATATTGATTGTATTTGTAAATTGCTAAAAGACTATAATTTGTTGCAAAGTAAAATCGCAATTATACAAAGCGTGAAGTTAGAGCTCTTTGGCTGGTTCCCTGTTTTCCGGCTGCGAAGGGCACAGGGGTTTTCACTTTTTCTCGGCACTCGATTCTCATTCCTTCGTTAGTTCGACGATGAATGGTGATCAATTTTAGGGGGGTTAGTTGTATTTTTGCTGCGCGCGAATCAGTTGTTTTGCGATTTCGAACCTTTCTTTTGATCTGAATAAGAGCCGTTTCTCTGAAATAGAGAAGTGACCGATTTTGGACATTACGAACGTCTTGAAGACGTTATTGTAACATTTGCGTCTTGCCTCTTTCCACTTTTTTCCTGATTTTAGACAATCACTTAACATTTTCTTTTAATTTATTGATTTATTTTGCTTGTTCTCCATCTTTTTCGTTGCTTCATTTTATCTTCATATCGAGCACGATGAAATTTCGAGCATCAAAATCCACTGAGATCCTAGTCTCTCACATTGAATAAGCTCCAAGTATACAAGGATTTTTCATGTATCCTGTGACTTAACTGCTGCTATTCTTGTTTGAAATTTCTAAGACCACAGTAGCCGAATGGTTATCGTCACGAGCTCGAAACTGGCAAAGACGTTGTTATTTCTCTCGAATCAAGAGTTCGAGTCCTGCGCCACTGAAGACCTGCCTTGTAGCAGAGACGGTGCACATCGAATTTGCCGAAGATCCAAGTTCTCCCTTTGGAGCTGTGGGGAAATTTGGAGAAAGGGGTGCCAACTCATGTGTCATCTTCGTCACTTGACTGAGGTTCAAAATTTCGAGGTCTGTCATTAATAGTCTTTCCCGGAGAGCCGGTTTGTAGCTCTGAGCCCTTTGGGTGAGCTCGTTCTTCTTGGGCATTCTGCCAATAGTTCTCTCGCGTTGCTTCTATATGCGACGTTAGTAAAAAATCAATTAGATTATTTAATGATGAAAAAATTATTAATATCTTATTTACATCTATAATATTTGCTCATTCTTTTTTTTTTTTTTTTTTTTTGGAAACTTGCATGAATAAAAAATGCTTGTTAAAAAATTTAAACGAGCTTTCTATGGGACTGTCGCCTAACTTAGAAAGTGTTGCTTATAACATTTGGATTGGTTTTTTTATTAACGTCGTACTAGAAGCAACAGGAAGGCTGTTGGCGACGGACCTGGTAAGTTTGAACTTCGGTCATATGACGAGGATGATACCTGAGCTGACATCCTCTCTCTTAACTTCCACGCCACGCCCATGGGAGGACTTTGAGCCTTGTCAGATTTAACATGCATTTGCATCGACTACACGGTGGGTCTTAAGAGACATCCTTGCATTTAGAAAGAAATATTTTTATATTTTAATGTAAAAAGAAACCTGTGTAAAAGGTAAAAACAGAGCAAGATAGAAGTTTCAAACCAGAAAAAGATAAAAGTTTCATCATACTGTCCTGAAGTCTTTCTTTTTTTTTTCTTTTTTAAATGTATTATGACAGTATAATGTAAATATATTTTCCAAAACTAACTATGTTACTAAGGTAATAAAACGGGAATAACTGAACCATAAAAATTTATATTAAACAACTTTTGTTGGGCAGTAGGGAGATTATATATTAAATTTGACTGAAATTTTTTTTATTGTTATTTCCCAATTACATATTCTTTATTTCAGCATGAATTTCTGGAATAATGAAAAAGTTACACATAAAGTTGAAGCAAGTTTAATTTCCGGAAGCAATTACCATTAATAGAATACATCGTTCTATCGTAATATGTCCATTTAATAGAAATAAAATTTAAGCATATAGTTAGCATAATTTTAACACGATAAATTAATATACAAATTTTGTATTATAAATTAATACTAATTGAATATATTTATGTAAACTGTTAACAATCACTCTATTGATTGCTTTCATAAATTAAATTTGGACATCTTCGAAAATAATTCTTGGTAACATTTTTGTTGATAGATGTCTGCCAACTATTCTAACATTCTTTTTATTAATTTATATTTTATACATAAGTTTTTCCTTCATTTATTTATTATTTACTGTTATCGTTAATATTTTCTTTATAAAATAAATGGGAAGTTTATATCTTTATTCTTCAACATTTTTATATAATAGTCCTCTCTTCCTTGAAAATTAATTTTTATTAGGAGAAAGGAAATGCTTAGATTCTCTTTTAGCATATTCTTTTTTTTTTTTTTTTTTCACATCTTCCCTTTAAAAAAAATATTGAAGTCGCTGAATGCAATAAATCTGAAGGCCCTTTCAACTTTACACCTGTGAAACTCCATAGTGTCTCCTATTACACCGAATGACAAAAGCACTATAGAGATATATTTATCCCCTAACTGGAAAACTCCAGCCAACACAAGATGCCGAAATTCTTGGAATCCTCCTCGCCATCTATGGGTGTTAATCAGTTCTTTTCCTTCACCGAGAACAGTCTTAATGAAAAAATTAAGTGTTTATGGAATGTTTTCAAATTTTAAAAATATAGTATTATAAAAAAAATGTTAAGATGTTGAGAATAAGCACGAAAATTAAAATATTTTTCTGTCTACAAATTATTTCCAATTTAATTCAGGCTCTTTTATAGTTTGTGCATTCAGAATTCGGTAACAGTTTTACCGGACGTTGATAAAGTAAAAATGTTCCATTAGATGTGACACCACGGCTATCCACCGTATTACCCATGTGAAAAATTGTGAAATATATACTCGCCCTGAATTCTTTTAAAGAGATTTATGTTGTACTTCTCTAACAGGCTTCAACGAAATAGATTTTTGCTTCAAATCACTTTCAAAAGGAATCATTGTTTCAGATAGTGCTTACGATTTTCTGGGTATTCTCGCGTATTTGTTGTATAAAATATCAACTCGTTTATATCTGTTTGCATTGTATTATAATTATACATCATGCGTATGTTTGCCATTTACTAAAAATGCGTTTAATTATATGATCTCCTATTCAGGCAGCTTATTTTGAAGAGAAAGCATTTTTAAATAGATGCTGGGGGTCCCACCTGTGAGAGACATTGTGTGTCCAAAACACTTCTATAATTCGGTTAAAAATAGACATAGCGCCTCCATTTGAGTAACGTTTTAGAGAAAAAGGATGTAAGTGTGTGTCAGTACCCATGATTGTGTATTTTCCGAATTCGTCACATGTCCATAAACAGGATAATACGTAATTATCCGATGCGAATGAATCTAATTTCGTTTCAATTTACACCATTGACTTTTTGATGCAAATAACTGTAGCTGTTGTTTTTCCCCTACCTTCTCTGTTTTTTGAGACTTCTCGAAATCCAATTGACTATTTTCTTTTCGCGAGACGAATGTTTTGATGAAACATATATAACAGATAGTACAAAACGACCTACAATACATTCTCATTATATTGATTTCCTATTTGAAATAATCCAAAATATATTTGCATTGCTGATTTGTGAAGAAAAATTAATTTTTCATTTAATTATATTGATTAACGATGTAACATCCTTTTTACTTTTTAAAACAAGGGCTCAATTTTTGTAACTCCAATCATAAATTGCTTTATCTTTTCTCCATCATTATGAATGGAATCCTTAACGTCGAAACAAGGAGCAACACCAGGGTTATTGGCTACGTACCTCGTCATTTTGAACCTCTATCAAGCAATGTGAAGACGATTCCTGAGTTAACACCCTCTCTTTTTATTTCCACGTCATATCAACCTCGAGAGCTTTTGACCCTGGCATACATGCTCCGTCTAGTAGAGGCATCAGGATTCGATCCCTCGACTAGACGGAAGCAACGGCGGCTACAAGCTCGCGACCATGACCTAATGACCCCTCTTCCCCACCACAACCATCACCACCAATCCATATGGATGGAGCATTGCAGTTCATTATCCCTCGCTTGCGCGATTTCATAAAATCAATTTCGTGGAAAAGAATATGAAACTGCCGCGAGTGCCAAAAATTTCGCAAAATCAATTTGCTTTCGTCGGATTTGAATGTACATGGAGCGAGCACGTGTGTGTTTATATTTCGATATATATATATATATATATATATATATATATATATATATATATATCGTTGCTGCTCAGCGCAAGTGCAGAGATTCCCCAGAGACTCTGAAATAATTACATCAATACTGTATCGTTTAGGCACGCTACCTCTCTCTCTCTCCCTCCCCCCCCGCCTGAAAAAAAAAGATTTTGGCAATTCATCTTTGGCTCGTTTCTGTCGTGTGCCCCATTTTCAACAATTTAGCAGATCATATTAATAGAATATTAGTTCCGAATATTCAAGAGAACTTTCGTGTCTCAATAGCATTCACAAAGCTTGATTGACGTTAATGAAAACACAAATTATTCATGGATCATTGGTTGGGCTTGGCATGAGTTGAAAGATGTGCTTTTATTTCGAGAGGATTTAATTTTATTATGGAATAGAGAGGAAGATTAAATACACAAAACTTGAGTATATTCATCTACAAATAAATTAGCGAAATAAAAATTTAATTTGAAATTCTATTTTTAAAAATTTACTGCCAAAGACGTCAGAGAAATATTATTTTACAAATGTTTCTCAACACTTAAAAAATATTATGTTATTGCAGTTACAAAATCAAATCTTCTTATGCCTAATATAATCGTTGTACATAGACAATTTTCCTTTCGTTTCTCTGCGCTAACTCTCACGCTCATAGACATTCGAAAAATAGATCCCATCATTTAACAGTAAAGGCTTGATTCATTTATCAATAATAATAACAACGTTATTCGTTATAAATATATCAATAATTTTGACTAACTGGTCGATAAATTTTGACGTAGCATTGTTGCCAATATAAGCAATTAGCGTCCGATATAAGCAATATGATTGTTTATTAAACGTCTCACTGAAAAGAAACTAGAGTGCTATTGGTGACGGACCTCATAATTTAGAGCCTCGGTCAGGTGGCGGATGACACCAGAGATGGCACTTCCCTTTCCAAAATCCCACACCACGCCAATTGCTTGAGCTTCTACCAAATTTAACATTCGTTTTCCCCGCTACATGGCAGGTCTTTTGCGGCATCAGGGCTGGAACCCCCGGCTAGACGAAAACAACGCCGGCCACGAGTCCACGGCCATGATTAATAGGCTATCGCGGCCACCCAATGTAAGCAAATAATATCTAATATACCGTAAGAGAAATACGTAGAAACATTTAATATTCATCTTCAGAACTCGCCTCAAGTGCATTGCAACAGAATATCTTCTTTAATTAGAAATCCAGAAATACGTTCATGTGGTTGTGACAGTGTTCAAGTAACTGCAGATCATCCCACATTAAACACAACATTGTATAAGAAAATACTGTTATTTACGTGTTATGACGGAAGTAATTTCAAAATACAATTCTAAAACTATTGTTATCATCTTCAGCAATTTTGGTTGCCACTCGATTTACTCTAGAATCAAATTAGCAGGATTACATACTACATATATATGACATTATTGCTTGCTTATTAGTATTGTACTTTATAAATTTATTACACTCATTGTCAAGAAAAGTTACTCACCGAAAGAAGTAAGGAAAGTAAGTGCAAATTAAGAAATTGTTTCGTGTCGGTTAAATATGCGATATATTAAAGTATGAACAACATTGGCACCAATAATATCAACAAACACAAGACTTACCAGGTCACCAGATCCCTTTTAAAGGTTTTTCCAAAGCGCATAATTTTGATTCTAATTAGTGTGTTTGGGTTTAATTTATCTCTTTGAAGCTTAGAAGGCCTTTGAAAAGAAAACAGCAGCAATTTGAACAGTTGAGCGCTTTTCAGAAGGATAGCGGATGATTATTCCTTCGGATTGAGGACCATATCGTTTGCGCACATGTTACAATTTCACGCTGTTGGGTACAAGGAAGTTATCGCTCACGACAAGCAGGCTCAGAGATCGATACACGGAGTACAAGTAGGAAAGATAGAAGATCTGTCCGGTGAAGTACACCAACTGCCACGATTCCGGAGATTATGCGAACTGGAATGCCCTCTTTGAATCATCCTGTAGGTACCAGGCTATTAGTAGACAAATGCATGCTTTTGAATTGTTTGCACAGAGACCATTAAGATTATCCCTAATACCACAGCAACGCCACTAAAGATTACAATGGTCCTACGAAAGAACAGCATGGAGCCTTGCGGAATTGCAAAAGGTCACTTTTAGAGATGAGTTTCGCACTTGGTGAGGATCTCGTCATGATTAGGATTATAGCGCACCCATATCTGGGGGCAATGCAATCAGCACCCCGATGGACAATTATTTGTCACTCATCACACATCCAGACAGTAGGGTGTAATGGTATAGAGAGTGACTTCATACGAGCCCGACCTCTGTTGGTCTTCATCAGAACCCTTTTGCCTACCCAAAAGTGCTTTAGTTAGGTTCTTTGACCGGTGGCCATTCCTTTTGTGATCACCCATCACAGTCTTCTATTTCAACAAGACAACGCTCGTATTCATATTTTCCCCCCTCTGCTATCTCAAGAGCTTGCCTCGCAGCCATAGATACTATGTCATGGTCAGCAGCATCGCGAGACCTGTGACCCATGAAAAACTTATTGTCACTTCTGATAAGACTCCACCACTAATAGAAAATTTGCAAGTTCTTCTTATCAATGTTCAGTCTGTATGAGATGCTTTGAATCAAGACACTGCTAAGAGCACGTACGACTCCACGCCTCAATGAGTGGCAGAATCCATTAGAAATAATGGCCACTCAACATCCTATTGAGAATTATAATGATTTTGTATTTTGACCAATAATTTTGGTCAAACCTACGGTCAGTTCTAAATCATTACTTGTCTTTGAGGATGATAAGTAGTGGCTTATTTTGAAATATTTCAAAATTGCACTATTCCTTCTTTTGGTCCAACTTTTTTATGATAATGTATATTATTGGTGTACTAATATAATATCCATTAGTATTAGTAGTGTCTATGTAGCTCGTAATATTGCTAGTTTAATTTTAGAGTGGAAGGCGTGGCAACAATACTTGCGAAGGATAAAAACAATAAAGCTTTAGAATTATGATTTGAGATCGTTTCTGTTTAAATGCATAGATAATTGTATTATTTCTTAATACCGTGTTTTTATTAATATGGCAACGCATCTACCTATTCATTATATTGTAATCTCAGAGTTCAGAAATATTCCAGTGGGCGCGGTAGCAGAGAGTCATTGTCACGAGCTCATGGACGGCGTTGTTTCATTTGACGTGGAATCGAGGCCTGTTACCACAAACGCCACATCACGAAACGGGGCTAATCACTTCGGGGCTCAAAGGTCTCACGTGGGCATGAGGTAGAGAATCAGGTGTCGTCACTTGACTTATGTACAAAATGACGAGGTCCATCGCAATATCTCTCATGCTATCTCTTTCGGCGCGACGTCAATACACAATCATCAAAAGTACTCGTATTTTAAAAAAGCTTACTTTTTCTTTTTAACATACGACGTTGAAGATCCATCTATCACTAAAGAATTGAGCTCGAAATGTAGAACATTTTATTAATCTATTTTCAATTATTTTATCAATTTATTGATTAATAAGTTATTTATTTAATAATTTTAGTTATTTATTTAATAATTTTAGTTA
>BMAW01104111.1:1290708-1321339 GCA_019974015.1 Nephila pilipes
AGTTATTTATTTAATAATTTTAGTTATTTATTTAATAATTTTAGTTATTTATTTAATAATTTTAGTTATTTATTTAATAATTTTAGTTATTTATTTTATTAATTTATTTGATTAATTTAATATGTTATTTTTTAACATTCTATGGACTCAAGCAAAAGCGAGTAAACCATATGAAAATACACCGCTCTCTTTCCGAAAGTAAAATCGTACAATGAAAAAACACGGCATTTTTCTGTCTAAAAAAGTGTTACCTTCATTTTGAACGATCAAGGCGGGGGAAAAAAGCTAATAAAGCTCTTTTCACACGAAGGGGCATGTTTCGAATAAGTTGCGATTGGTTGCCGCATTAGTTTGAGCGTTACGAGTCTAGTGTAAAGCCAGTTGAAAGAAACAAAATAAAGCACACGTTACGTTGTGAGGTGGCCTCCTCGAGGGGTACTTCTTGAATCTCACCCTCACCAGATGACGGCTTCTCTGGCTTTTTGGGTCTTGGTTTGCTCGGGTGCTCTGTAAAATGAAACAAAAAAAAACCCTTCTTAATATAGACGTAAAGATGTTGAAGTAATCATTAAAACTATTTTTATTACACAGAACTTAGGCTAAATGAGTGACTGTAACTGAACTTCACTTTAAAATTAGCTAAAATATTTCATGGCTTGTTTTGCGCAGAGCAAACACGTTCCAATATATCGTTTTTCTATAATCAAAATCGTATATTGATATTTTTTTAGTAGTTTGTATATTTTATTTTTATTTCCCCCCACACCCACACACTTTTCTAATGTCTGGACACAGATACGCATTGTTAGGAGCAGTATAACCAGATTGAGCTCTTGCGCCACAAACCACTATTTTCACACACATTTCACACTGGAGGTTGACTTTGAAATTGATGTATCTAACAAAATTTTGACACCTTCACCTAAGTGTTCCTGCACAATATACTCGTATACCAAGAGAGAGAGAATTCAGTACCGTATATTCTAGTTAACCTAACATAGTTTGTATGTTGAATTTTTGTAGGTTTTTTTTTCTTCTTGTACACATAATATGCTAAATAATGTTTAAGAGAATACAATAATTCTTTAGAGCTTCGAATTGTTGTATTTTGCTCTTTTAGCCTACATACAAATTATTTATTCTAGTAAAATCTCTTATGGGTTATGTAAGAATATTCAAGAACAATAAGAAATTTCTGCGGAGGTTAACTATTTATAATATAATAAGATCGCATGAATTATCGTATACTATAATTTAGAATCTTCTTCGAGAAATAATGATTATAAACAGTAAAAAGAATGGAACCATCCTCAATGATTTTCGTAATATCTATCACGACAGGAAAAAATGGATATCAAATATCTCAAAGAGAATAAAATTAAATGCTCGTGGATTTAGTACTTAACTTAATGAACATAGTTAACTAACTTTAAAATAGAGAAAAATTATCTTTTTTTAATTAAGTAGAGAAAGGCTTAATAGCGCTTTTTTCGAAGTTTTTTCGAATCCTGTCATTAGCTCCAGGGATATTTGGGATAAAAATCGACAGAGATACTGGAACCTGTACTCGGGGGTACCGTGTACTTGATTACTTCATGCAAATAATCAATCAACCGAAACAGTTAACATTTTTTCTCTAGAAATATTCTACTAAAAATTAATTAATTAGTTGCTACTTTGGTATATTTTTTTATTTAATACTCAACGTTATTTTAAGAAAAATTAACCTTTTGCTGATTGAGATTTGCGGGATGTGGAGCAAAAAAGAATATTTTTCCAACCGCGCTATGCGCATTATATTCTAAAATATTTTGTTCTAATCAGTCCCCGAAGCCAAATCAACTATTGATTGGTAAAGTTAAGCTTTTACTCCTAATTGTATTCCACAAATTATATCAGCGAAGTAAATGTTTATGTTGACATCAAACTCAAAAACCGAAATAAATGTTTACGTCATTCTAAAATTGTAACTATTGAAAGATGTATTGTAACTTTAACCATTGGTATTACTTTATATAATATGAGGGGGGGGGGAATTCAACAAAAATATTATGTTAAAAATGAAACGATTTGTTCTTCAGATTGAATTCAGTTTGTAAACTACATTTGAGGTGACTAAACCCTTTTTAATACCTTGGTGAATCGTTTCCTACACACACAAAACGATTCTGAATCAATCCGAATTTAGGGGAATCTGAATGACCAAGATTCGGCTTAGTGCTTCATCATTCAAATACGCCGAGGCTCAATTCCCGCCGTAATACCAATCCGCCACTTCAATTCGCTTTGATTCGATATTCGGCCGATCAGAAATTCTCCCTTCAGTCATGAACAACAACTAGGCGCAAAGAGAGATGCGGAACTTATAATTTACATTATTATTTTTTTATCATTTTTTTTAATTTAAATTAAGGATCATATGACATTAATCCTTTACAAAATTTGATTTTTTGGAGGAAAAAAAATGTATTTAAGTATAAGCTTTCCTGAATGAAACTAACCCCACGAAAAAATCTCAATTATTTCTTGTGATATGATTAAAAATATTCAATACTCATGTAAATTTATCGAAATATAAACTTTAAAGTTTATTTCCGAAATGGAATTTGTATCGTTCTGCGCTATTGAAGACAATCTCACTAAAATTCTTCGCAATTACGTTATCACCTTATTTTACATAAATGAAAATAAAATTACTTAGTTTCTCATGTATTTTAATATTTTTTTTGCAGTAGACATATTTTAAACCACGAACATTTTTTAATCGCAATTATAACAAAACTAAAAAAAAAAAAAAAAATTCGGAACGTCATTAAGTATTTTTTATATACTTTTAGTTCATTATTTTCTTATGCATTTGTTCGTAATGTGAAATAAAAACTACGTGTGCGTTTTGATGAAAAACTTTATTAAGGACTTTAGACAAATCGATATACCTACTGATATGTTGAAAAATCTCTCTTCATTGTTATGTAAAACTCCATAAATTATTTAAAAAAATTTATGAATATTCAAAATTAGCTTATCAAAGTAAAAAACTATAAATTATGTATGAACAATCAGTTGAAACTTATTTATTTTGTGAATCCGGGACTCACATTTTTTTTAAGAATTTTGTTCATGCCGTTATCTTTATAGTATTAAGTAAAACAGCATGCATGCTGGGAGTTTGAAAGCTACTGATGGAAGGAAAGTTGATTTAGATTTACTTGGTTGGTGAATCCATACGAATCAGATTCACCTCAATTCGGATTCATTTGGTGTGAAGGTAGCCTAAGGTCATACAAGGGTGATTCAAAAAGTATGCGAGTGAGGAATGAGGGTATGAAGTTACTATTATCCATCGATCACTTTCCCATTTTCTCAGAAGTTCATGAATGTTACGCACTTCGCATCTCAAAAAATTTGTCGCAATCGCTTCCGAATTCATGAAGGGATGATGAAGTATTATGGCGCAAGAGCCAGATGAGCTCATGCTGCGCCAAACAAGGTATAACTACGATTTAGGCGTTTGAATGAGTCATTGATATTTATCACGGAGAATTTAATGAATAAGTGAGTTATGAGAATGAGTGATTGATTTGTAACTGCGCCAAAGCCAGATGTGGCCATGCTGGCACCAAACAAAGTAAGAGAGCCAGAGTAAAGCTAGTAAAGTAAAAAACTGTGTTCTAGACGCGTGAAAAAAATATAGAAAATAAGGAAAAATTTTGATTGACAAGGAGGATTGAAAACAGAGAAAGATCGCTAGGGTATCTCGGGGGCGCGTCATCCTTGGTTACCAAAGAGAGTAAACCCCTTGGAGAAGAAAAAATCACTAGGGTGCTTCTGGGTCATGATGACCGTACCTATCTAAAGAAGAAAGTCCCTGAGGTCCCCAGATATGGTGCCAGACTACACCCGCAGACACTGGGTACCCATTTTAATCGCCTCTTACAATATACATGAGCTACAGTGGGACTATTCTTTCACCTCCGGTCACCACCCGGATTCATGAAACCGCCTTCTTTGGAAGTAGCCAATTGTTTGACCCCATGTCACATTTTACTTTGGCGCCATTTAACAGATGGCAACACACAATGGTAACTCCAACTTTCATTAGGAACCCCATATATCGTCAAAAAGACGCTATTTGAGCCAATCTCCTCATAGGTAAATCTTCATGAAATAAACGAGTATAAATAAATAAAATTAATAAATATCTTAGTTGCCTTATGGGCAATAATTTCATCACCTTTTAAAAAAATTGGATATTGATTCAATTTTTATTCTTTATTCATTTTTTATCATGAGAAATTCCATCGGGCTGTTGATGTGAACAGAATTTCGTATATTATCAGAGACCATATTTTTTTTCCACTGATTTAGTCATTTTTAGTTTTCACTTAAGCTTAGAAAAGTTAAGCGCTTCTGTTAAATATGCATAATTCACTATTTTTTTTAAGAAAAAATTCGACCCTATGATGTTATTTTTCACAGAATGTGTCTTTGAAAAATGTCTGACATCTCTCGAATTACGATTGTTCATTATTTCTAAACATAGAATCCTTTTACTGTACTTCTAAACAATCGATATCCTTAAGAAATTGTGAGTATAGTGAAATATGTGTATACGAATTCTGTTTTGCTATTGGGATAAACTTTCAACTTATTTTGCAGTATTGTAACATTTTAATCTGTAGAATGGTTACTGAAAAGAGTGTACTGAGTATATTGAAAAATTGATTGCAGATTCGTAGATCAATTTTTGACAACAAAATGTTTTTCCGCTACAGATATAGTTACTACGATGAACATTTTGTCTGTATAACAAATTTTAACTATCCAGCATCCTAACGTCCGGTTTTTCAAAGAAGTTTAGTCTTAGTGTCGAACCTTACCAACAATCTGCTTTGGCATGCCAAAAGATGACGGCACCTGTGGCCACTCCACGGTCACAAACTCGTGCTTCTTGGCCTCGGAGGCGGTGATCCTGAGGCCGGGTTCGAGCACCAGAATGTCCTGGAGGAATTCGTGGGCTAGGTCGAAGTCGAGGTCGTTGAAGAGCACGTTCTGGAAGGTCTCTTCGAGCAGGTACTTCATGTACTCCTTGTGGAGGAGCACTTTCTGGACGAAGGGCCATACATCGTGGTGCCAAAGAGTGAAGCAACAGGAGCTTTGGCTGTCGCTCAACTTCATGTTGGTCAGCAGGTCCAGGGAGAGAATCCCAAATTGCCACATGTCTGCCTTGTCTCCACCCATATGCACGCCTTGAGCAATGACCTCGGGAGGAGAGCTGTGGCACCAGTCCGTGTACTCAGGAGGCTCGTATAGCTCCAGGAAGTGGAATTTGGAGGGCACCTTTTGGGAAGAATAAGAAATACCATAAGGTTTTGTTAAATGGAAGCTTAAATTTCATAGTTGATAGAAAAAGTTAGTTAACCACCAATTTTAAAATGGTATTATAGCCATTAAAAGAACGAGTCTTTCTCGTATCACAATTTTGCCCACGTTCTTCGAATCAATAGCATTGAGTTGAAGATCACTTCGATGGGACGCCCTCACATGGCGCATCCATTTCTTACAATCTGCATTACTAAGAAGCCTAAACCAATATAAGCCTCTTTAACACGCTTGTCCTTTCTAAATCGATTTTGGTCATTAAACCATTTTCATTATTCATAAGCCATAGAACCTTTTGTCAAGAATCAAATGAATTGCATATTTGCTACTCGCAATCTTTCAGATATCTATTTTAGGGCTTAAATTTTTTTTATTTTGTTAGAAATAATTTAAAGAAGCCTTTTTAAAATATTTCTCATTTAGTTTCAGATAACAATGTTTCAATAATCAAATCTCAAGTAAAGATCTGAAGGCAGGTCATTCATTCGAATTTCTCCACTATTTTCATTCTCTTTTATTTTATCAAACATTTATTCCTTCATCCTCTAATTCTTAAGCCATCGCAATAGCTCTATCCCTTGGAACTCAAGAATAACTGGATGTGATCACAAAAGCGTTTCATCATTCTAGTAAAATGTTTATGACACACAATTCCATATGTACCAAAATTTCTTAAGCATCTTTTCTCGAGCTACATTTTTCATTTAAATAAATATTTTCGAGACAGGGAATTTAGAAACATAAGTAAACGCCTATAAATATAAATTAAAATATTTCTAATTATCTCGAAAAAGATTTATTTAACAAAATTCTTGGGTTTACATATGAATGAAAAGTTATCATTCATGAAAAGACAGAATCTAAACATAAATCACATTATTCAGTATGGTGTGTGTATTTATTTTATTATAAAAAAAATTCAATCTTGGTGTAAATATTTGATACTGCAACGTCATAAAATTGTAAGCAGTAATTTTTAGATTTTTTTTTTTTTGATTGAACTGGTTTTATCGTGCCACTCACTACCTTGGACATTTTCATGAATTTTAACATATTTCGGAAATCTTCTTGCAAAGTTTATTAAAAAAATTTGAAGTAAAAACAGTCCAAAGATCCTTCTAATACGAGCTTAGGAATCCCGTGAAATTAAGTAAATTATTCCACTAAAATAAATTTTGGTTATTGGGTGTTCTTAAATTTTGGTACAAGTAAAATAAAAAAAAAAGCGAAAGAAAATATTTTGGTAAGGTATTAAAGGAAATCAATCGAATATCAAAAGGTAAAATTGCTTTTGAAATGCAATTTACTTTACGTCAGATTTTTCAATGAATTTTTTATTCCAAACTACGATAATTCATTACAATTAACAGTCTTTGCACAAAATGTTTTCTTTAAAAATAAGACTGTTGGAAAATACATTTGATTGTATTCTGGGTGGACTTAAGATTACACAAAATTCTGCAAGCAGCCATTTCGAGGATGTTGATATTTGTCTTATATAGGTAGACTGAAAAATGATAATTTTAACGAGGCGCAAAAATAAATAAATAAAGTCTCTCTATTTGCCAAAAGAAATAACTTTTATATGGCGGCAAAGTTTATTAAAAAAATTATTGAAATATTAGTTAAAACTGGATGCAAATATCTAAATATTGCATTGTTAGGCAAGTAAGAACAGTTCCCAAAATTTCAGAGCTCTAGCTTGCTGGGAAGTTGGTTAAATTAACGATAGAAAACTTGATGACACAGTGATACACACACAGACAGATACACACCAAGTGAAATACATAAAAACGTTAAAACTAACTAAAATTAATTAATTCATCCGGTAAATTAAATGAATGGAATGCATTTTTACCCAACCACCCTTGGCGACAAGAATTACTTAGCGATATTTTGCTAAATGTGGCTACCCTGTTCCGTTTTACGGACTTAAGTTAAACAAAAAATAAAATAATAATAATAATAAATAAAAACCAGCCAAGTTTGGAGCAAATTTTTGAAATCACGCCGATTGGGCTAAACTGCATTATTAAAGAAAATATTAATTAAAACTTATCGCAAACGTCTAAATATTGCATTGTTAGGCGAGTACGAACGATTCCCAAAATTTCAAAGCTCTAGCTTGATGGGAAGTTGGTTAAATTAACGATCGAAAATTTGATGACACACACACACACACCAAGTGAAATTCAGAAAAACGTTGTAAAAAAAAATCAGCTTTCATTTTCAAACTCCATTCGAAAATTCTTTTGAAACTCGGAGAAAATGCAAAATGCTGCTTCTTGAAATTCTTTAATGTATTTGAATTCGAAATAAAATGCGTCCTTTTTTAAACTTTCAATTTAAAGCTTTTTTTTTTTTTTTGCAATGTAGGCTAAAAAATAGTATGTAGAAATGCGCACTAAAATATTCAAAATTTGATACGATGAAAAGAACTGAAGAACTTAATCTACATTGTTGGCGCATATTTAGTGCGTATCTAACCCGTTGGTTGGCGGGGATTTTGCGGAATTCAGTTCAGTCATTATTTAAAACTATACATAGAAATAATACGTAAAATAATGCATAGAAAACTATCGAATTTGTTTTAATGAAAAATAATTTGTAAATTATTCATCACGATACCTTTTAGCAGAATTTGCCTCAGTTTCCGCCTCGTAATCAGTTTTATAAAATCGTTTGGTAACGATTTGAAATTGATTATTGAAATATATTTTGTAATATAGTTTGCTGTTAACAATAAAACGGTTTCTGTAATGGTACGGAATTGGAGAAAATACGGAAAAGAAAAAGATTCGTTCTTATAGAATCAAAAACTGTGTTCTCTGTATTACAGGATTATTGATGATTAATTTAGAGTTTCGTTCGAAATTCACATCCAGGTTTTTCTTATTTAAATAAAATTTTGTGTGTACTTAAATTAAAAAGTATACAGTCCATTTGCATAGCTTAAAAACAAATATTTCGGTTTCTTCGTTTTTTGCATCGTATAAATATTATTACAAAATTTCTGTAATATGAATTCTTTACTTTCAACAGTAATTTTAAATAAAATTTTTGGAACTCCATGCAGAAGAAATTTAGAGTATTTTTTAAATAACTTTGCATGTGAAAAGATTTTGTTTTGGAATGCAATAAAAATCTCATATCGAAAGAAAAATTACTATGCGACCGAGCCTTGCGCCTAAAAATTAACTGAGCCCTTATTCGTAAAGTCTATTGTTCTAAGGAAGAGTTAAAGAAAGAATTGGGTCGTTGGAAATTTAATTATTTCGTTCTCTCGTTCCATAAACGGCGGGTTTTGCGTTAGAAATCTAAATGTACTTTATATAACAACTGAATAATCGAGAGATAAAACTGTTCACACCACAAGTCCGAAACCTGTACGGACGTTGCGCAACAACGAGTTTTGATAAAGAAAGGAAAAGGAAAGTGAGAGGGGGGAGAGCAATTAGAGTCCATAGCCGGCTCTGGCCCGAAGCGAAGGCGAAAATGTTGGCAGAAAACATCGAAAGGAAAGCATTAATGATGCTTTTGAAAGAAGTGTTTGCTTTCTTCTCAACCAGATCAGTACAAAAATAATAATAATGGACATCCATCATTGAACTTGTGGAATTTAACGGTTGATCGATTCAGTAAAATGTCTCATTCAATAGTTCCAAATGTTTTTGATTTCGAATATGTACCTTAGAAGATCTGGGTAAGATGGTTTCGCTACGACATCATTACTATTCAGAAATTTTGGTCTAAAATTTTTTTAAAATTTTTGAGTTCACAAAATAGAACTCGTATCAGAATTCATATTTATCAAACAAACTTATCGACTCCTAGATATACTTTATTTATATGCTAACAGAGATTATAAAAATACTTGATTGAAAAACAGAAATGAAATAAGCTCGTTATTTTTGACGTGTGAGGTGTGTTAACTTCTTCTTAGAAGCTAAACTGATCTGATATTGCAATAAATTGTACTTGTACCATATTTATAAAATATAAAATTTAATAAGGACAATAATATCATATTTACTAGCTAATTTATCCGTCTTTTTAAGTCAAACTAATAAATATATTTGCAGGGACATTAAATTTGCGGAAGGATAGTTCCTTCTCGTTTTTTCATCAAAACCCACAAATAATATTAGCAAGTTTAACTGAAAATGAACTGTAAATAATTGGAGATAAAAACCAACGTTTTTATATGATGGCAAAGTTTATTAAAGAAAATTATTGAAATATTAGTTAAAACTGGTCGCAAATATTTAAATATTGCTTTGTTAGGCAAGTAAGAATGGTTTCCGAAATTTCAGAGCTAAAGCTTGGTGGGAAGTTAGTTAAATTATTGATAGAAAATGTGATGTCACACTGATAAAAACATTAAAATTAATTAATTCATCCGGTAAATTAAATGGTTGGAATGCAGTTTAACCCAACCACCCTTGTCGATAAGAATTATTTGGCAGTATTTTGCCAAATGTGGCTACCCTGTTTCGTTTCACGGATTTAACGCTCAGCAAAAACGCTGAAGTTTGTTGCCCTTGAAATCGCGCCAAGTGTTTGGGCTAAACTGCATTATTAAAGAAAATATGAGTTAAAACTTGTCGCAAATGTCTAAATATTGCATTGTTAGGCGAGTACGAACGATTCCCAAAATTTCAAAGCTCTAGCTTGATGGGAAGTTGGTTAAATTAACGATCGAAAATTTGATGACACACACACCAAGTGAAATTAAGAAAAACGATTTAAAATGGTATCAAGCAATACATATCTGATGCCTCTTTTTTTTTTTTTTTTTTTTCGATTTCTTTCACGTAATTTGAATCTAACAATTAATTGCAAGATTATTTTAATGAAATCGTTGCTTTATTTCCTTACGTAAACAGTAAATCATTAATTGCGGGGGACATAATAATATTCTACTGAAATACAGCCTAGTACAGTGGCAACACTATGCAATGTTTTCAAATAAAAATACATTGGAACATAATTTGAAAAATAAATCAGAATAAAATATTACACATTCTTTATCGTTCTACTTCAGTTTATAGACCTGAAATTTGTTTTATTTAACTTCTGGATATCGATATTAGTTGCGCACACATTGTTCGAATGGTTTTATTTCTCTCTCTTTAAGCCATAGTCTCGATGTGCGCGATATTATTTGTATCATATCCATCATAACAATGCATTATTAATATTATTTTTACGGTCGAAAAATCGTTATCGTTGTTTTTTTTTTCTTTTCCTTCAGTAATTAGAACAATTTCCCTCAGATTTTGAATAAGTTTTTGGTGCTTCCAAGCTATTTAACTAACTAGACTTTTTAAAATATTAATAAGTAAAATTAAAAGCTATTTATACTAATTAATAAATAATTATTACTGTAATAATTATATTTTATAAAATCATATTTCCTGAAGTTATGTTACAAAATTGATTGCATATTCTTTATTGTATTTTATCATCTGATCCTTTTAAATGTGAGCCTTACTTTGAAATAATCAACAACTTCACACACATATGGGACTTACATATATTTGAGGCATAAAATTAAGTATACAAGATTTTTTCTCTTCTTGATAACCTGTTATTGAAAGGCGCCGTGTTAAAATGTTAATGAAAGTATTGCCACCATGATTATCTAAATTAATCTCAAAATAATCGAATTGATTCAATTTACAGTATCGCAGTGGGCAAAAATAAGAAGGCAATCACTTGACTAAAATTTTGAATGAGGCGATTTAGATGCGATATTTTTAGTCGGTTAATCAGTTTAAAGCATAATGTTTTTTTTTCCTGAAAAAAAAAGTCTCATTGGGTAGGATTAAAACAGATTTTTCCATTTACGTTGAAGGATATTTTAATAACCAGAAAATAGAACGAAAACAAAAAAGTCCATTGCTGAAAAACAAAAAAAGAAAAACTCGCTTCTGATGCCATATTCTAGAACTTTGAGCACAATAAAAGAGAACTGATAATTTACTTCAAGACAAATTACCCGCAAATGACCTTGTCGTCGTCGACGTCATACAAAGTCAGTGATTAGTGACGTCATAAAAAATAAAAAGTCACCTTTCGCAATTTCGTACCACGAATCTCAGCTTGGAAGGGACTTTTTGAAAATGCAGCCCTTCGTTAGTTGATTAGAATTCTTACACAATTTAGAAATTTTCTATGAATTTAATCACACATTCAAATAATAATAAAAAATTGAAGCAAATAGAATGTTGCTTAAAAAATTTCGTATTAATAACGAGAAAAGATGTCTAAAATAACCAGAAAAATTAACATTAATCATATAAATAAAATGATCCAATTATTTAAATAACTCCTTTAATTTTGAATTCATGTTTCGAGAATTCTAAAATATAATGAAAAAGTAGAGATGAATTTCTTAATCAATGTCAAAGATTCTATATAACAACTTCAAGTAAAATATAATTACAAATTATGACGCGTTTTTAGTGTAAATAAAGTATTCAATATAATGCAGCTTTCGGAAAAAGATAAATGAATTGCTTATTCGAAATCATGTAATAACACGATTATATTAAATAATTCTTTTTTCAAACACATGCACCATATATGTATGTGTGTGCTTGTGTATGCATGCGTATGTATGTATGTGTGTATGCATGTATGTATGTAGTGTGTATACATGTATGTATGTCACAATATGCACAAGTAAAAAAATTTATTTAAAAGTTAACATTTTAAAAGATGTAAAAATCACAACCCAGCCATTAAGAAAAAAGCTATAAATCCCACTCAAAAAAGAAAAACAAACATTGCAAACTGAAAATTGAATGTTAATATATTAAATAAATTAAATTTAAAAAAATTAAAAATTGAAAGGATAGACAAAAGCCAGAAACATAAAAACGATGTAGTAATCGAAAAATTTAAAAAACAAAAATTGGAAAATAATATATTTAAAGCTGCAACAGACTTCATTCTGTTAGGCTAGGTTATTCTAGAATTTTTAGCTAAACTATCCCCATCAACAAAATGTATTGTTTAAAAAATGGTCATAAAAGCAAAAATGAAATTAAAAATCATCTAAAAGCTAATTCAAAACCATTTAAAATAAATTAAATAAAGGAAAAAGACACACACAAAATACGTGCCTAAATAAATCTTTAAGAAAATAACCATAAACCAAAACATTTTAAGAAACACAAAAAATAAACCCAAAAGAACAAGATTTTTTGAATATACTATTCATCACGTTTAAGAAAACTATGGTATACCAAACACTCACAAAAATGAACATTCATCTGAAAATTAACTTTCAAAAGTTATTTAAATTTAAAAGAAAGATTCACTTTTTTTACATGTTGTAATTCCCCGATTGGTAAATTTGGAATCATACAGACTTGAAAAAGCATAAAAACTGAATTAAAGTAGCATAGAAATTGACTACACAAGCATTTTCCGCCTCTTGGTGTTGCCAAAATGTTATCACTAAATTCATAAGTTTTATTTCTTTGGAACAGATTTACCAGAAACAATCCATTGTTTTGATTGTTGTTGGATGTATAATGATGTAGCCTCGGTAGCCTAGTGGTCAGGGTCGTAGACTCACTGCCGGCGTTTTCGTCGAGTCGTGATGCCACTAAAGATCCGTCGTTTAGAGGGCTGACGGCGAATCTGACGATGTTCCAAGTCTTCTCGTTGGCGTGGTGAAGATATTTAGAGAGGGAAGTGTCAGCTCATGTGTCGTCAGTAGCCCTCGTCCGTCATCAACAGCTCGCGTGTTGCCTTTCGGTGCAACGTTAAAGGTCCTGTCTACCGGCCAATTTGATTTCGTGAACGTAATGCTAATACTATGGAATATCTATAACCGTTCTCAAGTCTTTACTATTTAATCTATTTGAATACAAAGAAGTGAAATCGTAAAAGCAAAAATTAATGATGATTTTAGCAGGATTACATATTCCCTCCGATTTTTAAAAACGTTTTTATGTCAATTTTGATGATTCTCGTTTATAAATTATCTAGTCTTTAAAAAATATTTCCAAAATCAGACGAAAATTTTTATTTCTCACAAATCCTCTTCATTTTTTGAACTTTCAGATGTCTTTTTTACATTCAAATAGACAAAATAGTAAAGACTTGAGAACGGTAGTAGAAATTCAATAGGGTTAACATTACGTTCATGAAATCAAAATGGTCAGTACATAGGAGACTTAGTAAGCATATACATGATATCACAATGTATACTGATGATTATCGACAAAAGCAGTTCTCGACGCTGTAAAAATTAAATTTTGATTTGGCATCTATATGCTGCCAAATCAATAGATCAGATAACAGATCTTTAAGATAGTGTAATTATAGATCTTTTATTTTTTGCTGTCATTTTGTTCTCTACTATTATGGAGAAATACTAATAAAGTTTCGTAAACTGCGCTGTTCAGTTAAGACTCGCTGATCGATATCACGTAACCTGGAAGAACGTGAATTTCATTCAGTTACTGTGATTAAAATATTTCAACGGTTACATGCATAAGAATTACTTGTGATTGACACAAACATTTTTTGGCTGCAGTATTGCTTACAATTGATCACTCATTAAACTTAACATTCAAAGGCAATAGCTTTTGAGAATTATTTTTCGTAAGAAAATATTCATATTTCATTTACGTTTACAATTTTAGCGATCTTCGAGGAAAACAATTTTTTGTACGACAGTTTAATTTAAAAACATGATTTCCGAACTGACCTCTCTAGTGTCCGACAACAGCGAGAAATCTCCCAAACAGGCTCTTCCATTATCCTTGAGGAAGACGTTATCTAACTTCAAATCCAGGTGACATAGCTTCTGACCGTGCAGATAGTCCAGCGCTGTGGCCACGTCGCCCAGCCAGATGCGGCACTGCCCAAAGCTCAGCTCATCGCGGTAGAACTGAGGCTCATTGACGCACCTAAGGTGATAACAGATATATATATATATATATATATATATATATATATATATATATATATATATCATGCAGGCTGCTGTAAATAGCAGCAGTGTACGAAAAAGTATTAGTTTCAAGATTCCCGATCGTAAATCCAGCATGTAATTATAAAATTATATAAAAAAAAGTATTTCGAAAGGGGACTGTTATATGATTTTAATCTTACCAAACCAATAAAGAAAGAGGTTCTTTGAAGATCATTTGGTGTCAGACCCTTATCATACGCTCTCTCCCCCAAAAGAAACAACTTGCGAACGTCCTTACAAAGTTTGAAAGACTCATTGTTAAAGGAAGTGCATGAGCACGAAATCTACTTTATTAATAAGAATGAACTATTATATTTTCATGAAATTTATAAGCTTTTTGAGTTTCATGACGAAGATGTGTCACACAAAGGTTGTATGCTGTTACCTTTCATTTACAGGGGAATCCAGATTTTGATTCAGCAAATCATAGATCGAAAAGAAAAAGTATGAAAACTCACATTGTATTTATATGTTAAGAAGGGGGAGTTTAATTTGAGGAGTTCGTTTAATTCTTAGGGAAACGATATTTAGATTCCACGCTTGCGATCGCTACTTGTATATACAACCCAATTCCCCATGGTTTCCTCCCCCTCCCCTCCCCGATTCAATGCAGATCAGGTTCTTGAAAACAGTTGAGTTGTTTCAACAGTTTATTCTCAATTTAGCCACTCATAAATCGAATATTTGTAGTTTTTGATATATTTCAAAGTTTATTTCCTGCAAGCTTGTTATTTCACTATCTCTAAAGAATGTGACCAATGACCTGAACATTTCTGGTTGCGTCCAACGACTAGTCCGGGAATTTCTCGCCTCAAAAACAGAGTCGTTTCCATTGCGTCCAAATTGCTCTTTCAAGCAAAACAGAAAGTGTAAGAATAAACCGTATAATAATTAAGATTCGGCGTACTTATTGAAAATTTGTATTAAAAAAGTCTAACCGGAAGTGGCTTGCATATAAAACCTGCACAACCATTGAAGATTGTAGTCTGATCAAGTGACGGAGCTTTCAATAGTAATTCTCTCTCGATTTTACGTCACATGAGAATTAATAGAACCTATTATGTATAATTTGTAGCAGCCCTCTTCCATTCACATGCTTTAATCTAATGGACTTGGAACATAGTATAACTACACAGCAACTGTAAAACAATGGCTAACTTGTGAGTGGTTATTCATACGCATTAAAAAATAGTTGTCAACTCAGACGGAGTAGTGACTGAAGTCGGTGTTGATGGCATCACCCACAAATATGTGGTAGTCAATGGCGACGCGCAATTTGCACAGTACGTCACGCAAACTACATGAGAATGGTTTCTTCAAAATTTACCGACTCAGTGGAAAATGCACCGAGTCGATCGAAATAGCTTGGATTTGGTCGTCAGTATTGTGGTTCAAAGGGGTCAATATAAACTTCAAGCCCCCCACTCATAAGTGGTTGATTCTGTCGACGGCACAATTCCACGTAGTTTGTGATTCGTGTCTGTTTAGTCTGATTCGTAACCCTCTAACCAAGAAATCATGATCAACCAGTTAGCACATTTTAGGAATAATAGGCATTGCATAGGTTCAAGTTTAAAGATCGCAACACGAAATATTACAAAAGCATTCAAGAGAGAGAGAGAGAGAGTAAAAAAAAAAAGATGTCCACTTGCATCCAGAGGTCCTTCCTCATTACCGGCATGATGAAGACGGTACAGCTGTCCAGGGAGATGTACTCGATAAGAGGCAGGATTGAGTCGTGCTGCAGTTTGGGCCACCACGTCAGCTCCATATCGCTGGTTTCTGTTGTGCACTTGATCGCCAGGGGACGCTTCTCAGAATCGTCATACACCAAAGATACCCAGCCATAACCACCCCGGGCCAGGAATTCCACGTATCTGTAAGAATGAGACAATACAATCACAGGATCTTTGCATTGTTCAATCGATCCATTTTTGTTTTGAAAAATGACCCAAACTTCTAGTTCTTACATCTCAAACAGTATCTCGTTGTAGAGACAATATTGAATTGGTGCACTGAATTTATGTTAAGCTAAAAGTTCACGACCCCTAGTATTATGATGATTGTGATTATTTTATTAACATTGCATTGGGGAGCAACACGATGGCTATTGGTGACGGACCCCATCATTTTGAACCTCGGTCAATTGCCAAGGATGACACCTGAGCTGGTTCCTCTATCTCTAAACTTCCACACCCCGCTTACGGGATGACTTTGGGCCTAGACAGATTTAACGTGCCTCAGTTCCAGTTACACGGCGGGTTTCATGTGGCATCAAGTTTCGAACCCATGACTCGACATAATCCACCGTCCTCGAGTACGCGACCATGATCACTAAGCTACCGCGGCCACATCTCTAAACATGGCGAAGCACTCCTTTTTACGAATATTTTCAAACCTGGTCGGCATATATTTGTAACATATAAGTACGCTAACTTTACCAATTTAGCCGTCGAATCCGTATCGCTCTTTGACATCCCTTATTGATAATAAATTAAAATTATAAAGATTAAGCTCTAAAATTTTTATCGATCTCTTGACGTATGATTTAAATCATTTTTTTACTTGGATAACTATATTACATATATTACTTCAACTTACTTATATCTATAGCAGTTACTCCTCCTCCCAGTTCTGTTATTAAATAAATATATTTCTGTAATTTTTTCAGACATTCGATTATCACGACGAGTAGAGCTTGCCATTAGATACTACTCCGACTAAATTATCGTTATTAAATAAATATATTTCTGTAATTTTTTCAGACATTCGATTATCACGACGAGTAGAGCTTGCCATTAGATACTACTCCGACTAAATTATCGTGATAAATCCAATTTGACGGAAACTTGAGCTCCGTATTAATGTGTTGTGTGCCAAAAGTTGTGGTGAAAACTACTTTAGTGCCCATAATTCAACAATAACTTTTTAACAAATTTTCATATTATTATTTGATTATAACGTTTTTTTTATTAATAACATTTAAAGTGGCAACTTTACGCATATAGAATTTTGTGTCATGGAAAAAAAACTTCGATTTGTAATTTTACAAATATGTAATAATAACTTTCGTCACGTTCTTTAATCAAAAGTTAGGTAAACAAGGGGAAACGCCGACGATAATTTGCGGACACTCCCAAAAATAGTTTTTTTCAAAAATATTTGAAAGAAACGAATCTTAAAATTTAGCTCTATTTTATATTTACTTTAAAGCATTTTGAAATTTGAAATCAATAAAGGCTCATGTATCATTCATTTTAGTTTTTAGATTTTCTTGATAAATACTAATGAATTTTGAAAAGAAGTAGCATAGTTATAGGTTTCAAGACAAGTATTCAGCACATTTTCACGGTTATTTTCCCTATTTAACCTACAAGTTAAATTGATCAATTTCAATGAAGGTCTTGACAATTTTAATCCAGAGTCAGAATACTGAAGGTATAATATAGGATGAAATTAACTAGCTTTATGAAATTTTTCTTGACTTAACTAAAAATTCCTTTATATGCGACGCACAATTTATGAATAGTTGAAAGGCGCCGGAACAGTTTTCCATTGTAAAACAATTACGCCGTTACATTACATTAGGTATGCTGAGGTGCAAAAATATTTGCTTTGGGTCACTTGTATGATGTACCCGTTCTACTCCGATCAGAATACTTCTTTATAACATAGGATGGCAGAAATTAAAATAATTCGATATAAAAACCAACGTTTTTAAAAACAACTTTTTTATATGGTGGCAAAGTTTATTAGAGAAAATTATTGAAATTATGTTAAAACTGTTAGTTATTTTTAACTTTAAAATTCACTTAAAAAGAGACATTTGTGAGAGTATTAAAAAATTCATAATACTCATAAAATCAAAACACGCATTTGAAAGTCATTCTATTAAAAAAAGAATGGGAACCAGAATTCAGAAAAAATTATTGTAATAAGACATGGCGCCAAATATTGGAAACTTTCTTTCTTTTGAATGATTCTGACTAAAAGTCAGCAACCCTTACTATCTCGGATAGTAAAAGGGAGATGGTATCTCCCCTTTGTGAGTACAAAAGGTTTACGATTCCTCATGCGGTGTGGGGAGTGCCCGGTGCTCCTAGAGGGGGAAAGAAATTTTTTCCTCAATCCTAAAAGCGCCGAGAGGAAAGAATATTTTGACTTATTAAAATTATTGAAATATTAGTTAAAACTTCTCGCAAACGTCTAAATATTGCATTGTTAGGCCAGTACGAACGATTCCCAAAATTTCAAAGCTCTAGCTTGATGGGAAGTTGGTTAAATTAACGATCGAAAATTTGATGACACACACACTAACACACACACACACTCACACACACACACACACACACCAAGTGAAATTCAGAAAAACGTTGTAAAAACGTTGTAATAATTGGTTCTTTCGGATAAAAGATTCGGTTTTGGTAACTGAAATTATTGAAAGGGGAGACTCCCGCAATTTAGATCCATTTCTTCAATTTTCAATTAATTTCTAATTAGTCCTTACCTGTAGTTTCTCTGGACTTGAAGGTAGTTGATGGCTCTCTTGCTTTCGATGGCAAGTTCCTCCGCCCTAGCTGCTTCGTAATCACTGTCTATGAAGCCCTCGGCCATTTTTTTTCTCTTTTGAAAATTGTTTAATGAATTCGTTTGTCAAAGTTCTGTTCAGTGTAATTTTTAACAAATACTCGCAAAATTTAGAGGTAATTTTAGTATAAATGCGGAAACTGGGGCGACTAACGTAACTGGGGAATTTCGGATAATAGATTATTGTTTTGAAACATTCTACCGATAATGGACGTAGTACTGTTGAAAAAGAGATACTCTGTTGTAAAAACAATACAAACACTCAATTATTGTTGCATACATTGTTACAAAATTTCTCCAACATAACATCACTGATTTATGTTTGCAGTATAACTTTATTATTTTATTTTATTTTAAATTAAAAAGATTTAGTATTTAATAAATTCAATATTAAGAAACTTATTTTAAAATTTGTTAGTAAATTGGTAGTGTGTGCACATATGTTTTACATGACAAGGCTTGTAAGACAATTTCTCTCTCATGAACCAATGCTTGCTTCTTTTACTTCGAATTACACATGTTGAAGCCATTGAGTTTATGAACAGTTTAATCGATTATTCATTCGATTTATGCACCAATTATTCAAAAATTTACCATAAAATTTTACCTTCCATTTTTTCGCACCGTTTTTCTCTAAATTTTTCAGTTTTATCCTGAACTGGAGTATTCCTTAACAATTAAAATGGTAAATGTCTTAACAATTTTACTGTACTCACGTGAAAGGAAACTTACAAATAGCTCGGTGATACTTATTTATACATGAATAATTTAGAAAACATAATATCAATTAAAACACTTTTGAGAAACATTTAAATCAATAAAGAAATCGTTTATGCGCTCCATGTGTTGATGCTTCTATTAGATGATATATAAGATTGAAATTTCTTGAATAAACCTGGTCTAAATTAGTAGAAAGACTCATCCTCTGGGTCAAGGTATCCATTTTCCACGTCTTGTTGTGAGATCCCAGATGCTAATCTTTCTCAGATATTTATAACTCTTAAGCACCTGAGTTATTTTCTTCTTTATTCCACGGTGTCTTTAGCAAATGCAGATGATGCGCTTCCTTAATTGCATATCGGTCTTTCCCTTTTACTGTTCAAATAAAAATTTGCCTCTTGATTTCTTTCACCATACGCCCAGATTACAACTATCCATTCCCAACTATTATTTATAAAAACCTTGGATTACTAGTAAACTAACGAGTGTTTGGAGTGTGGAGCTTGATCAAATATAACTCTTAACACATCAATTGAAAAGTCACCGGCCTGACACATAGATAGCGCTACTAGAATTAAATCCATATGTTTTTTAGTTAGCCCTAACCCTAAAAAGATGCGTGTATAAATTTGACAACTGTCGGATCATTAGTTTGTGAATTATAGCATTTTGAGTGAAGCAACTTTTGTTATTGTGAAAAAAATGGATAAAAAGGAATTTCGCGTGTTTATAAAATATTGCTTTTTGAAGGGAAAAAATATAGTTGAAGCAAAAACTTGGCTTGATGCCGAGTTTCCGGACACTGCCCCAGGAAAATCAACCATCAAGGATTGGTATGCTAAGTTTAGGCATGGTGAAATGAGCACCGAAGATGGTGAACGCAGTGGACGCCCAAAAGAGGTTGTCATCGACGAAAACATTAAAGAAATCCACAAAATTATTTTGAATGACCGTAAATTGAAATTGAATGAAATAGCAGACACTCTAAAGATATCAACTGAACGTGTACATCATATCATTCACGAATATTTGGGTATGAGAAAGCTCTGTGCAAAGTGGGTGCCGCGCGAGCTCACTTTTGACCAAAAACAACGACGAGTTGATGATTCGGAGCAGTGTTTGAAGAGGATCAAGCGTAATAAACCCGAGTTTTTGCGTCGATATGTGACAATGGATGAAACATGGCTCCATCATTTCACTCCGAAGTCCAATCGACAGTCATCCGAGTGGACTGCACACGATGAACCCGCTCCAAAGCGTGGGAAAACTCAACAGTCGGCTGGCAAGGTTATGGCGTCTGTATTTTGGGATGCGCATGGAATAATTTTCATTGACTACCTTAAAAAAGGAAGGACTATCAACAGTGACTATTACATAGCGTTATTGGACCGTTTGAAGGACGAAATCGCCGAAAAACGGCCGCATTTGAAGAAAAAGAAAGTGCTGCTTCACCAAGACAGTGCACCGTGTCACAAGTCAGTGAAAACGATGGCAAAAATCCATGAATTGGGCTTCCTCATCCACCGTATTCTCCAGATCTGGCCCCCAGCGACTATTTCCTGTTCTCAGATCTCAAAAGAATGCTCGCTGGGAAGAAATTTTCGTTGAATGAAGAGGTGATCGCCGAAACTGAGGCCTATTTTGAAGCAAAGGACAAATCGTACTAAAAAAATGGTATCGAAAAATTGGAGGATCGCTATAATCAGTGTATCACCCTTGAAGGGAAATATGTTGAATAAAAAAAAACTAATTTTGCCAAAAAAATGTGTTTTACTATGGTAGGCCGGGGACTTTTCAATTGGCCTGTCCTGTTACGTCAAATAAAACAAGCTTAACAAACCTACTATATTGAAAAAAATATTTTGAAAAAAAAAAGAAGAAAAAAAAGAGCCAAAAAACTTATTAATGTGTAAAGCAAGAAGATCTTACCGAAAGTCCAACATAACTCCATGCTTAGCAATAAACCCATTGACTCCTGTCTTTTCGTTGTTGAAATGCTTGCGATAAGAAACATTTCTTAAAAATACTGGTTAAATACACGTGTAACGTTACATTATTCATCAATACTTCATCATAGAAAGCCGTATCAAATGTGTCGGTAAAATCAATCTGCCGATGGTCTCTTCGTGAAAGTTTCCACTTAGTCATGCAAGTGGTTATTAAAATCTCTGAAACGTGTATGTTAAAGCACACATCTTTTACTTGCAATATACTCCTAAGCTCCTTATGAAACTCTGACTCCAGAGATTTTTGAGGATTCTTTGGTACTCGAGTGTTTGAAGTAACCGCACTCAGAACAGTCGGCGGTTAACATTTATTCGAAATATCTATTTCAATGCGAAGAAATACTAGTAACAGTTTGATATACTTTATAGGCAAATATATCGTCATTTGCTACTAAAAATTTTGGTCAGAAGTTACTACGATTTGAGCTTTCTTTCACGCTTTCAAAATGTTTATTGAATTCTTTCCTTAAATGCTTGCATAACCTTGTCACAAACGTTCTTAACCGTTTGCAAAAAGCCGTCGAATCATTATGTATTGACATAACTGTTTTTGAATGTACTATACTTCAATGTAGATCTATACATGGTGTCATAAGAATTCAAAATTACTTAGGGTGTGCATAGGAGTATAGTGTAAGAATTACTGTCTCAACATCGAATATAAATATTTCAAATAAACAAAACTTAATTTAAGAAGTATAAAATACTTCTTAAGCTAAGTATTGTTCATTTGTAATTTCTCCGTTAAGTTTTGTTTTTTTCATAATTCCTCCATTAAATTTCTCTTGGAGCTATCAGTTTGTAATATGCGCAATCCATATCATTTATAAATTTTATTATAATATCATTTATACTTGATTCTTTTCAAGTAGATAATTATAGAAAACACAATGAAATAAAGACTCTTAATCATTTATTTATCATGGAACCCAAGATTAAAATTATTGATAGTCTTCAAGCGATAAATGCACGTGAAAGAGATATTTTTATTAAATTCCTACTATTAGTTCAAACTCTCTCTATATATATCTTGTTCAAATTTTTAATCGTTAATAAAATACTTTTTATTCATGTACTCAAGTTCAAATACATTTATTTAAACTTGTAGTGGATGACACTTGATATTAATGCAGTTTTTTCAAATATTATTTCAGTAATTAAATTAAAATTGGTGAAAATACAGTTTAGCCCAACCACTTGGCATGATTTCAAAAATTGCCAAACTTAGCGATTTTTTTTTGGTTGAACTTTAAGTCCGCGAAGCGCACCAGGGTAGCCACATTTGGCAAAATATTGCCAAATAATTCCTGTCACCAAAGGTGGTTGAGCTAAACTGTATTCAACCATTTAATTTACTGAATGAATTAAGAAACAAGCCATTGTGTGCTTTTACTATGTCATTTGTCTCGCAATGGTAAAGTTGGTAGAGCGTTGGCGTAGAATCCTCATTTCTTCGGATCAAATCCCGTCGAAGCATAACATTTTTTTATTTGATTTTTAAATAATTAATTTCTGTTTTATATGGGAGAAAAAATTTCTCTTATATAAGATATTTAGCAGGATATAAATTTGGGAATAAATACCGTCAGTGATGAAGCGTGTAGATCGCTGGAGAAAAACTTCTTTTGCCACATAATATTGTGATTCTGTCTTATGTATAAACATATTTATATTAATTGCAACTATTTAATATAAAATAACTAAAATAAAAATTTTCTTGGTTGACCAAAGTAGGAATTTACTTAATTTTTTTTATATTACTTGTTGCAAAGAAAATTATATATAGCCCTGTTAAATAAATTTTATCATTTTAAATTTCTCGCTTTAATATCTGTAAATATTATCATCAAATAAACTTTATTTTAAATTTCTCGTTTAAAAATAATTTTAAATGCCCTCTTAAAACAAAACATTCAAAGACTTTAAAAACTTATTTTAAATAAATAAATACAAAGTCAAAAATTTATATATATATATATATATATATATATACAGTGATATCGAAGTGTTTCTGTATTTATTTCAAAGGGAAAGTACAGCAGGAAAGGTTCTTTCTCCCAAAGTAGTTTAAAAAGGCATAAAAAAACAACATAATTGTCGTAGAAACCGTTCTAGAAAATCTTTCCCTTCTCATGTAAGTTGCTTCAGATTTGTTTGGCATTTGATGTTTTTTTCGACCCCGTAGAGAGGGAGGGCAGTTGGCCGAAGAATGTCAAAGGCGTTTCGTACCGTGGTTCATTGGTCCGAAGAAAAGTTGACCGGTCGTTTTTTGCTGCGCCTTTATCAAACAGACCAAAAGAGACGTCCCAGTTGGGCTTTTCATTAAGACGTTTCAATTTATATCGTTGCTGTTGAAGAAAGTCGCCACAGTTGTCATAAAAGAACACTCACTGAGCTTTCTTTTGAACGAGGCAATCGCGGGACTCCTAAAAAGACTCTTCAGATCCACGGAGATTCGTGGACTGCTATTAGAATTGCTGTAATATGCAATGGATGGTATGGTTGCCCTTTATATATATATATATATATATATATATATATATATATATATATATATATATCAGTTTTTAAAACTAAACACATAACCATGAATTCCAAATTTAGAATTCTCTTTTTGAATCACTGTTAACCCTATCTAAATAAAGAAGCTGATTTAATTACTTTTATTTAGGTATCATAATCGCGGACGCAACATTTAAGGACAAACTAATCAGGCACGGACATTTAAGGATTTGCAAATGCATTTACGCAACTCTCAGAGTAGAACATCGTGTTTATTGGTTACTCTACGGCATAAACTCTTCGTTATTGAAATTTTTTTGCAGTCATTCTTCCGGAGACCACTGGAAGGCGCCCTTGAAAGCTGGGCAGTTACAACCATTAGCCGACTTTTTTAAAATTAAACTTTAAGAGCTTCCTTCCATGGGAATAACATGAATCAAAATTTTCGGTACTAAATAAATTTGATTGTTGGAATCCTTGGCCAATCTGACGTCGTAACAAATATAAAACCATCGCCTCGGGCCTTTTTCTCACAGACCCTTACCTCGCTATTGGCCATTTTGACAACTTCATAGCTTCCCTGATCGTTATTGTTTTCCGTGATTATTTAATAAAGTTTAAATAAAAAAAAATAGTTAATTAACTTTAATGAAATGTTCCTCAGTAATAAAGAGAACGAGATTCTCCTTTTTTGCTGAAATATTAGTATGTTTTACTTTGTAATCATATCATTTCACATTGGGGCCGCGGTAGCCTAGTGGTCAAGGTCGTGGACTAGCGACCGGCGGTTTTCGTTCAGTCGCGGGTTCGATCCTTGGCTGCCAATGACCCGCCGTGTAGCCGGGGCTGATGCACGTTAAATCTGTTCGGGGTCCAAAGTCCTCCCGTTGGCGTGGTGTGGATGTTAGGAGAGGGGGTGCCAGCTCAGGTGTCGTCCTCGTCACTTGACCGTGGTTCAAAATTACGAGGTCCGTCACCAATAGCCCTCGTGTTGCTTCTAGTGCGACGTTAATATAAAACTAAACTAATATCATTTCACACGATCAAAGGGGTTATATACTTCAATAATGGTGCAGTTAAGAATGTCACTGTTTAGTTGAGTAATTAATTTCAAAATTAATGTTGATAACAAATATGACTTTATACAAAAGATCACGATTTTCAAATGACAAGTGTACTTCATTCGGATATAATATTTATCATAAACGAACAGGAAGTCCACTTGCCTTCACACACCTAATAAATTCATATGATGAAATAATTGATATTTATATATAATTTTTCTGATTGTATCCAGTTCGGGAATCTCGCTCTTCTTGAGATTAGTTTAATTAGGAAGTTTTCAAAATCGTAAGATTTAAGATCATTCCACAATTTCAAAACTTTAGAATTTTTTAATACGAAAGACCAGAAATGAGTTTCGGAAACAAAAATTCTCTCTATCTTTCAGAGAATTCCCTTTACCTTCAGTAAAATTAACAAATTTGATTCCTATTTTTCTTTCGAAAAGGAAGGCTGAGAAAAATAAAAGCTATAAAACGTTTGGTCAAAATGACTAAGATGAAATTCGTTTCGGTGATTTCCAATACACTGATTCTGAAAGTTCCTTTATTCTGAAGTAGGCTTAAGTAGGATGGGGAAAACAGTAACAGAATCTGATTTCATTTGAAACTGAAGTTATATATTCACAACAACAACAACAAAAAGCGCACAGCTTTTTAAAGCAACGAGAGAAAAAAAAAACGAGAATTTTAAGGAAGCTTTTGCGGATGTATTAGAAATCTCTCGCTTAGAAATTAATAAAATTCATTTCAGTGAGAAAAAAAAATTCAATCAGAAATACTTCATTGACGCGCCACACTAACGAGCACAAGTCTTTTCTATTTTTCAAATTCTAAATAAGTACATGAAAGCAACAAAATAAAAAGTTCACAAAGACGGCTCAAGAACCTGTAGCTAAGAAAATTCTCTTAAACAATCTTTTCTGCTAATTAAGCATTCTTTTTTTGCCAAACAGCGTGTTACTATACTATTTGCTGCTCATAATATCACCAACTCGATTGTGTTGAAATTTTTCTCCTGAAGGTTCCCTATGACGGAACTGTGCTACTTCCTGACCACCCTAAAGGCCAACTATAACGACGTGGAGTACCACAACTACCACCACGCCCTCAGCCACGCCCAGTCCATGTATTGGATCCTCAAAAATACGCCCGGGGTCTTCACGGAGCTGGAGGTAACTAGTTCATTTGTGACCTCTTAACACGAAACTAATGAATATAACTCTGTCTTAGTATGTAATTTTATAAATGAGATTTTTTTATTATTATTTGTGGACTAATTCAGCGGAGTCGCAGTAGCCTGGAAGAGCCCGTAACCGAAGGGCAACGAGTTCGAATCTCGTATTTCCAATGACCCGAAGTGTAGCGGGGCTATTGCACGTTACATAAATCAGGACTCTATCGATTGATTGTTTAAAAGTGCAGCACTTAGAAACAACACAAGGACTATAGACAATGGCCATCGTTAATTTGAGTCATGGTCACGTGACGAAGTTGATACCTGAGCTAGCACTCCACTCTCCAAACCTCCATAACATTCCATGCAATAACTTTTATCTTAATAGATGCAACGTGCATCAGCCTCGATACAAACGTTTCTTTAGTGGCATCAGGATTCTAAAACGCGAATTATCTACACTAAAATATCTTAACTATGACCTTTTGTTTACCGCAGCCGTCCATCCGGACCCCAAGCTTTCACACATTCTATCAACAAATAACTAATTTTAAAGATTTGTCCACGGTAGGCGAGGGTTATGATTGTGGGCTTGTAGCCAGCCTGATGTCACTAAAGACTTGTCGAATATCCGGGATGATGCACGTCACATCTGTCGGGGCTCAAAAATTTCAAATTAGCGTGACATCGGTATGAAAAGTGGTGAGCCGCCTCAGGTGTCGACCTCGACCCCTGATTATGGCTCAAAATAGCGAGGTCCTTCGCCAATAGCCTCGGGTTTCTTCCAGTACAATGTTAATTCAAATGAATCCATCGAAGTGGACATGAAGAACAAACAAAAAGATGAGACTTTGTAATAGATATTTAGCCGAAGAAAGTAGCGGAGAATATTGTTCAGATATTATGAAAAAGGGAGGTTATTTTTCTCTACTGTACAGGGTGTTTCGAAACTCACGGGGAAAAATTTAATGGACGATAGAAAACATCTAAACATCAACTTTCACTACACAATGCTGAGGTGGAGAGCAAGCGGTGAATCGCTAAACGGTGTTGTAACGGAAAGCATGAATCGCGAGTTTTCTAACACATCGTCATCTCTACCTTGGATTTCAGGAGGCATGGCCGGAATGTCCTGATGCCAATAAAGACCCGCAGTATACAGGGACTGATGCGAGCCAAATCTAACGAGGTCCCAAGTCCTCCCATTTACGTAGTGTGGAAGTTTGTAGAGAGTGGTGCAAGTTCAAGTGTCTTCCTCGTCATTTGACCGAGGTTCAAAATTATAAGGTCCATCGCCATTGGCCTTCGTGTTGCTTCTAAATGCGACGTCAATAAACAATCAATCATCACTTGTGTTTACTTTTAAGTGCGACATTAATATAGAATCAATTCTTTAACGCCCCGAAACGCGGAAAGTGGGCTTCTATGCGGGAGCTAGAATAATGAGGTTCTTGCTCACTTGGTCGGGGTTCGGAATTTCAAGATCTATCACTCTGATACTATTCTAACACTGTGTTAAATGTAAATAAAACTTCACCTAATTTTGACGAAATGACCTAACCTGGCTTTTGCAAACAACTCTTAAGAAATGTCTGAAGCATTTAGTTAGCTGCTTGCTTGAAAATTTCGAGAGCATGTTTGTCTTTTAAGCAAAAGTACTGCTACTTCTACGTCTGCCAAACCACACAACGATGGTGCCGTGATGTTTACGACGCAATACTGTGTCATAAAATTATTTCGTACGTTGTAAAAAATATTATTATCAGTATATATTCTTAGCAACGCACACATTTTGACTGCGCATGCCTCGCACGTCGTGCAAACACAGCTGGTATGAATAAGAGGGGAAATGAGTAAGCCATGAGTTATTTTCTACCCCAATGATCGACACGGACGAATATAGAGGTTGGATTACAAAAAAGAAATCGCTCGAATCTTATGAAATGTCACGAAGCCGGAGATTTTTAGATCTCGCACATCACAGCGGAGTTCGATTTGAGGAAACAATTGACGTCTCTATTTTGAGGAGTTATGGAGTAACTGAAAAACGCACAAATGTCTTTCAACCAATAAGTTTTTCAGCATACAGATATAAAAGCCCAGTCTTACGAAAATAGTCCAAGGGAACGTGGAAACACACTCGCGTATTATATTTCTTCTCTTTTATTAGTTTTATTTTTACGATGTCAAATTATAGGTCAGCCTTTCGGTTTCCTACTGTTTGCGACATCGCTATTTCATTTCACATTACGATATTCGAAACATTTGTCGCTTCAACATCTGTTTATAAGGAGTCGAAAATAATAAAGAAAGCGTTAACTGTTTTAACCACTTTTGTGTATTTTTATTGTATTCAAATAAACGTAACTATTTAAATTCGAGTTATGAAACATCTCCCTAATATTAAACAATACGTGTTCGAGAATTCAAGATGGCGTGCCTCTATATACACCCGCTGTTAAGGAAGAGAAGGAAGCTCCTTTCAGGGTTCGTGGCCTCGTCACTCAACTTTGACTCAGCAAGTTCCATCAGCAGCAGTTTTGTTTTAGTGCGACGTTAATTCCAAACTTGAGTCTTCATTTTTTCTTCATTTCTCTAGAGAAAGTGTGTAATAATTGCTGTGTGGTAAATATACAGTGAGTGTAGAAAATATTCCTACATTGGCAGTCATAATCTGAAGAAGCCTCGCTGTCAAAAAATACACGTTTGAATTACAAAAGAACTCCTCATATATATATAACAGAATATAATTTGCTATTTCTATGTATTTTTTTTTAAAAAAAGTTCACAAAAAATATCAAATTACTGTTAACTTTTTCTGCAACTTTGTGGTGTAGAAAGTATTCGCACAGTACACATACTCTCGAATGTTTAATCTAGCATTTTATAATTAATACCTCGTAGGATTATCCTTTGGAACGAATAATTATTCTGAGCTTTCTTTGCATGTATTCAACCAAATTTAATGTCACTGGATCAGAAATGACGTCCCATTTTTGTTTAAGAGCGTGTATCAATTAATGTTTTTGGAAATCGACGGGGCTCAAACAATCTGGTCAAGAATTTTCCATACGTGTTCAATCGGACTGATGTCTAGTAAATGAGGAAGAAATTTCTTATATTGAGGAGTATTATTTTTTAAGTTCCAAAGTCGCATATTGAGGACTCAAATCCTGGGATAATTATCAGGCATAAAAACGTAATCGCCATGAAAACCCAATTTTGTCGAACAAGATCCAAATTAGTTTTCAAAATCTCTATATCTTGCGATTCATGATTCCAATAATAGGGATTAAATTGCCAACTCCCGAGGCATCCCCAAATAAAAACGCTGCTACCCTCTCCACCTGTTTCAATTGTTGGAAGTAAATTCTTTGTGTGCTTTTCTGCGAGTTTCGTTTTCTCCACACCATTCTTCTGCTGTAAGATCCTAAGCATTAAATTTACTTCTATATAAAAAAAATAACTTTAAGCTTTCATTTGTGTATTTTTAGCGTAGTCGTAGCTTCCGATTCTTTTCATTCATAATTTTTTTTTCGTGCAACACGTTCTTAGAAATATTTTTGCGTTCAAGCATTTCGAGCTCTACCTGCACATCTGATTATATATATATAAAGAGAGAGAGAGAGAGAAATATATATATATATTTCTATATATAATACAAGGCACGTCACTTAAATAACAAGACTGAAGTTGTAAAACATATTATTTTGATGTAATCCATACATTTACGCATTATCACTTTCAATACGCATTCCTTTTTTATCCCTACAAAGTTCCATGAGAATCTTCCATTGCTCGAAACAGTGCTGGAAGTCTTCAGTCAGCTCATTCAGAATGCGTGCTGGCTGCTCTCAAACAGCTTCAACAGACTCAAATCTTGTTCCTTTTAATGCAAATTTCACCTTAGGAAACAGAAGTCGCATGGCGCAAGATCCGCAAAATGAAGTGGATGGTCTAACACTGTACTTGTTACTGTAATGTTATACTTGGATACAAAACTCTTGACAAACAAGACGAAATGACTTTATCCTTCCACAATTAGAGTCATTTTTTTTGTGGAGTTCAGCAAGAACATGAAGGTAGTCATGTTGAATAATAGTTCGACTCTCAGGAACCCGGTAAAAGTACACAATCCCATGTATATCGAAAAAAACAAAAATCATTATATATATATATATATATATATATATATATATAT